>JANJGK010002425.1:100000-128369 GCA_039081455.1 Macrobrachium rosenbergii
TTCTTCTTCACAAGTGGTCTTAGGACTGGAATAATCTCCCCGGCGTTCTCTGCTCTCCTATAAAGTGTAGCGAGAACTCCGTAACAGAAATTCCTCCCAAAGTCTCAGTGATTGAGTTTGTTCCTTCGTCTTTCTGACGTTCAGGAATTTGGCTCCCTGGGTTTTATCATTGCGTCTGTGTGAAGTGAAATAACATGCCCAGTGATATTTAATTATATGTTTTTATTTACAGTTAATATAGATAGCCTACAAACGCCCGTAGGACATTTGTAGAACTTAAACATTTTGTTTTACCTCCATGCCCATTCCTTTCTTCAGTCTTGCTGTTTAACCTCTCTAGTTATTACCTTCACCTTTAGATCCTCGTACTTCTTCTCCTTTACTTTCTTGAGCTCTTTTTTTGATGTCCAGCCACTCCAACTCACCCTTCCCTCTTTTCACTGTGTAGAGCGCTGATTGGCCGAAAGTGCCCTCCCTCCCCCCCAGTGCTTCTAGGCTTGGCAGCCTGGTTTCATAAATTAAGTGTGAACTTTATAAAGGGCTTTCCCTTATTATTGAATTTTTTGTTAATGCTTGTGAATAGATTCAAGAAATTTTATAGATGAAGGAATATTATTCTATGTCCTTGTTATTCTAAGGTGTTTACGCAAGCCCTTTATTTTTCAATTATCAATCATATATTTTTCACTTTAATTGATTTATGGAAGTACCATGGAAAAATCATTCTTCATAAAGTGAAATAGATGGGTCTTAATTGTTTTTTGCCACCTGTTGTATTGTATGCTGTATAGTGTACAGTTTCTTCGTCACAAATGAATGTCTCTTCATTGTTTACCCTTCCGGAAATTGCTGTAAGAAAACAAAGACGTCCTCACATTGTCCGACTGCACTGCAACTTCAAGTTTTGTATTGTTGATTTTCAAACTATTTTTGGTATTTTTTGTAGTCTCTTATTTTTTCTATTTTTTTATAGCATTTTTCCGTAAAAGTAAGGCATTGCTTTGAATTTTGTGTAAAAATCACCCTTTGAAATATACTCAGAATCTGTTGGTCACTTTTTACCACGAACGTATGTATATAATTGCAGTATATACTCAGAATGGCCTCTTCTCGAGTTCTTTTAGTCCCGCTCATCGCTATAAAAGCTGAGGTCCAAATGCAAGCGTATGAAGTCACTCTGATGTCCGTAGCGGGATTCGAACCCGCATCCGGAGGTGGCGTTAGTCTGATGGCCTTACCCTTACCCTGACCTGACCCGAGTGAATTGATAAAAGCGAAAGAGGAAGAAGAAAAGACAGAGACGAAAGCGAATGATGCCCCGCTGGTAAAGAAGAGAGAGAGAGGCGTGAGATATTTGCAGGGGAGAAACAAAAAGAAATCTTGATCAAAGGTCAACCCAGGGCAAAATAAGGACGACACCAAAAAGGAATAAAAACCGTGTCCCGAGAACTTACCCTGAACGGAATGTCAGCAGAAACCGAGGGAAATAAAATGCTTCCAATTCCGCTTCAAAGGACTCGAGTCAACAGCCCACCGGCAGAGAATTAAGGAATAGAAAGAAAAGAATTTAAGAAGAAAATAGACTCATTCAACCTGAAGTCATAAATGAGAGAGAGAGAGAGAGAGAGAGAGAGAGAGAGAGAGAGAGAGAGAGAGAGAGAGAGAGAGGAATTTCGATAGATTTTTTTAACAAGAAATATGATGAGGTGCTTCTTATTGGACAGCTTTCTTTTGATGGGGTCAAAACGTGCGTGGAAGGCGTTTGCGAAGAGTTTGTCGTTACCTATACACCGGCACGCCCTTTGGTATAACGTATACAACAGCCCACCATCTTGGTGTAGACTGTACACTGGCCCACCCTCTTCCCAGCCTCCTTGATTAGAAATGGCAGAAGACCAAAAGGAAGAAAGATGTGTTATTTGAAAGAAGCATGTGTGTGTTGTGTGAGGGGGGAGAGAGAGAGAGAGACAGAGAGAGAGAGAGAAAATAATGCTTTTCTCTAGCTGTTGCCAAGCTCTGAAGTTATTTATCATTCCCGGGACACGGGTATTTTGACCCATTTAATGTATTCATCTCATTTTTTGGTGACGTGAGAAGGAGTCGCCTTTTAGTTTGACCTCCAGTGGAATCTTTCATTAGTTTTTGTCAGATGCTGTGACACAACTGGATGGAAAAGTTCTGCAAGTTAAATTTACTTCGTTTGGGTTTTTGAATGAGAAGGTTGCTGAGGGAAATAATTTTGTCCTGGAAAAATCAAGTCTAAAAATACGAGACTTTGGATTCTGCAAGACTTACGGAGGACGCAAATGAGTCCACAATATATAATGGTGGAAGTTCATAAAGGCATTTGTTTTTCTGTCAGTTGGAATCGCAATTTGTTTCTTCATCTTTGTACTGAGATTTTATGTAAACCTCTTCTTCTTATGTCTGTCTCTTGAGCTTCAGGGAAAGACTGTCCAAGTTCCGTTTTCCCCGTAAGGGGTGCTAGTGCTGTCAGTGTGCCTCACGCGGTGCACTGTAGGCATTATTCAAGGTTCTTTGCAGCATCCCTTCGACCCCTAGCTGCTACAGCCCCCTTTCATTCCTTTTATTGCACCTCAGTACGTATTCTCTTTCTTTCATCTTACTTTTCACCTCCTCTGTCAATTGCTTCATAGTGTAACTGCAAAAGGTTTTGCTCCTGTTGCACCTTTCAGACCTGTTCACCCTGTTTCCCTTTCAGCGTTGAATGATCTCATAGGTAGCAGCGCTTGGCCTATGGCCTAAATTTTGCATTCTAATTCCATGTTCTGTTCGTAAAGAATCACTTAATCGTGAAAGTTTCCCAAAAGGAAGCAGTGAAAGAGCGTCGTCAGTGGTGATGACAGAAAAGGCTAATTTGTTGGTCGTTAATTTATTTATTATTTATTTATTCTTTATTATTTTTTATTTATTATTTATTTATTTATTAACTATTTATTTATTTATTATATATTTATTTATTTGTTTTTATTCATTGATTATTTATTTATTATTTATTTATTATTTATTAATTATTTATTTATTATTTATTTATTCTTTATTTATTTATTATTTATTATTATTTATTTTTATTTATTTATTCATTATTTATTATTTATTTATTTATTTATTTTTTATTCATTTATTACTTATTTGTTTATTATTTATAAATTTATTATTCATTATTTTTTTATTTATTTATTTATTTAATTATTTATTTATTATTTATTATACATTATTTATTATCTATTATTTATTTTTTATTTATTTATTATATATTATATATTTGTTTATTATTTATTTATTTATTATTTATTTGCTTATTATTTATCATTTACTCATTTATTTATTTGTTTATTATTTATTTTTTATTAGTTAATTATTTATGATTCATTTATTTATCATTTATATATTTATTTATTATTTATTTATTTACTATTTATTTATTTATTATTTATTTATTTATTATTAATATATTTATTTATTATTAATTATGTGTTTATTTGTTATTTGATTATTTATTATTTATTTATTTACTATTTATATATTTATTTTTTATTTATTATTTATTATTAATTTATTTATTTAGACATTTATTATTTATTTACTTATTATTTATTTATTTGTTATTTACTATTCATTATTTATTTATTTATTATTTATTTATTATTTATTTATTTATTATTTATATATTTGTTTATTATTTATTTATATATTATTTATTTATTGGTATTTATTTATTATTTATTACTTATTTATTTATTTATTATTTATTTATTTCTTATTTATTTATTTGAAATTTATTTATTATTTATTATTTATTTATTTATTTATTTTTTATTTTTTATTTATTTTTTATTTATTTATTATTTATTTATTTATTTATTTATTATTTATTTATTTACTTATTTATTTATTATTTCTTTATCTATTTATTTTTTATTTATTTTTTTTTTTAATTATTTATATATTATTTATTAATTTATCTATTATTTATTATTTATTTATTTATTATTTATTCATTATTTTATTATTATTATTTATTTTTTATTTATTTATTATTTATTGTCTCTTATTTATTTTTATATTTAATTATTATTTATTTATTATTGTTTATTATTTATTTTTTATTTATTTATTATTTATTGTCTCTTATTTATTTTTATATTTAATTATTATTTATTTATTATTGTTTATTATTTTTTTGGTGTATTTATTATTTATTCATTATTTTTCTTTTATTTTTTATTTATTATTTACTATATTATATATTTATTATTTATTTATTTATTTATTTATTATGCGTTATTTATTTATTCATTATTTATTTTTTATTATATATTTATTTATTATTTACTCATATATTTTTTATTTATTATTTATCATTTATTATTTATTTTTATTTATTTATTTATTTATTATTTATTCATTATTTATTTATTTATTATTTATTTATTTATTTATTATTTGCCTATTTATTATTATTTATTATTTATTTATTTATTTATTATTTATTTATTATTTATTCATTTATTATTTATTTTTTTATTATTCTTTATTTATTTATTATTTATTTTTAATTTTTTAAAATTATTTATATATTATTTATTTTTTATTATTTATTTATTTATTATTGATTATCTATTTTTCATTTATTATTTATAATTTATTCATTTATTTATTATTTATTATTTTTTTATTTTTATTATTTATTTATTTATTATTTATTATTTATTATTAATTTATTGTTCATAATTTATTTATTTATTTATTATTTATTATTTATTTATTTATTTATTTATTTTTTATTTAATTATTTATTATCTATTTTTATTTATTTATTTATTATTGATTTATTTATTATTTATTTGATGTTGTTTATTTATTATTATTTATTTATTTATTTATAATTTATTATTTTTTATTTATTATTTATTCATTTATTATTTATTTATTTAACCATTATTTATTCATTTATTATTTATTTCTTTATTATTTATTTATCCATTTATTTATTTCTCTATTTATTATTTATAATTTATTATTTATTATTTATTATTCATTTATTATTTTTTATTATTTATTTATTATTTATTTTTTATATTTATTTATTATTTATTGTTTATTTTTTATTTATTCATTATAAATTCTTTATTATTTATTATATATTTATTTATTTATTTATTTATTTATTTATTATCTATATCTATATATTAATTTTTTATTTATTTATTATTTATTTATTTATTATTTTTCATATATTATTTATTTATTATTCAGTATTCATTATTAATTTATTTATTTATTTGTTTATTTATTTACTTATTATGCATTAATTTATTCATTATTTATCTATTTAATATTTATTTATTATTTACTACTTATTTATTTATTTATTTATTTATTTATTTATTTATTTATTTTTTATTTTTTATTTATTTTTTATTTATTTATTACTCATTTATTTATTTATAATTTATTTATTATTTATTTATTTATTATTTATTTATGATTTTTTTACTTATTTATCATTAATTTAGTTATTTATTTTTTATTTATTATTTATTATTTATTTATTTATTTATATTTTTTATTATTTATTATTTATTTATTATTTTTTTTTATTATTTATTATTTATTATATATTTATTATTTTTTATTTATTTATTATTTATTATTTACATATTCATTATTTATTTATTATTTATTTATTTATAATTTTTCTCATATTATTTATTTATTATTCATTATTTTTATTTATTTATTTATTTATTATTTATTTACTTATTATTTATTTATTTATCATTTATTTATTATTTGTTTATTTATTTATTTATTGTTTATCATTTATTATTTAATCATTCATTATTGATTTATTTTTTATTTATTTGTTGATTATTATTTATTATTTATTTTTTATTTATTTATTATTTATTTATTTTTTATTATTTAATTATTTATTTACTTTTTATTTTTTATCTATTTATTTATTTAATATTGTTATTTATTATTTATTATCTATTATTTATTTATTTATTTATTTATTATTGATTTATTTATTACTTATTCTAATATTTATTTATTTATTTACTATTTATTTTTTATTAATTAGTTATTTATATATTTATTATTCACTATTTTTCATGTATTATTTATTATTTATTTATATATTAGTTATCATTTATTTATTTATTATTTTGTATTTATTTATTTATATATTTATTCATTATTTATTATTTATTTATTTATTTATTATTTTTCTATTATTTTTTTATTTATGTATTATTCTTTTAATTATTATTTATTTATTTATTTATCATTTATTTATTTATTATTTACTATTTATCTGTTTATTATTTATTATTTATTTATTTTACATTTATTTTTATTAATTGTAAATTAATTATTTTATGTTTATTTATTTATTATTTATCATTTTTTTATTTATTTAATATCTAATTATATATTTATTTATTATTTTAGTTATTTATTTGTTTATTATTTTATTTTATTTATTAACTTTTTTATTTATTAACTTATTTATTTATTATTAAATTATTTTATTTTATTTATTACTATATTTATTATATTATTTATTTCTTTTTTATTTATTTATGATTTTATTATTTTAATTTGTTATTATTTTATTTAGTTATTATTTAATTAATTATTTTTTTATTATTTTATTTATTTATTTATTATTTATTTTTTTATTATTTATTTCTTTTTTATTTTTATTTTTTATTGCTTATTTTTTTATTATTTATATATTATATTATTTATTATTTTATTCATTAATTTATTTATTTATTATTTTATTTATTCATTTATTATTTTATTTATTTATTATTTCTTATTTTATTTTTGTATTATTTTATTAAATATTTTATTATTTATTTATTATTGATTCATTTATTATTTATGTATTTATTATCTATTTATTATTTATTAAGTACTTATTTTTTTATTTATTTTTTATTTATTTATTTATCATTTATTTATTTATTCATTTATTTCCTTATTTATTTATTTATTATTATTTATTTATTTATTATTTATTAATGTATTTGTTATTTAGTTATTTATTAATTATTATTTATTTTCTATTATTTATTATTTATTTATTTATTATTTATTTACTTATTATTTATATATTAATTTTTTACTCGTATATTTTTTATTAATCTATTTATTTTCACTTATTTGTTGATTGATTTTAATTTATTTGTTATTTAGTTATTATTTATTTATTATTTCTTATTTATTTATTTATTATTTATTTATTTTATATTTTTTATTATTTCTTTATTAATTTATTATTTATTCTTTAATGATTTCTTAGTTATTTTTCTATTATTTATTTCTTTATTATTTATTTATTATTTATTATTTATTTATTATTTATTATTTACTTATTTAGAATCTATTTATTTATTATTTATTTACTCATTATTTATTTTTTTTATTTATTATTTATTATTTATTTTTTTTATTATTTATTTACTTATTATTTTTTATGTATTATTGATTTATTTATTATTTATTTATTTGTTATTTATCTTTTATTTGTTTTTTTTATTTATTTATTTATTTATTTTTTATTTATTTATTTAATATTTATTTATTTTTCATTTATTATTTATTAATTTATATTTTAATCATTTATTTTTTATTTATTATTTATTTATTTTTTATTAATCTTTTTTTATTTAATATTTATCTATTTATCATTTATTTATTTATGAATATTTAATTTTTATTATTTATCTATTTATTTATTATTTATTTATTCATTTATTATTTATTTATCTATTTTTTTAATTATTATATATCTATTTATTATTTATTTATAATTTTTTTTATACATTATTCATTTTTTATTATTCATTTATTATTTATTTATTTATTTATATATTTGTTATTTATTATTTATTATTTATTACTTATTATTTATTATTTATTTTTTATTATTTATTATTTATTTATTTATTTATTTATTTATTTATTTATTTATTTATTTATTTATTTATTTATATATTTATTTACTTATGTATTAATTATTAATTTTTATTTATTTTTTATTTACTTATCATTTTATATTCATTTATTATTCATTTATTTATTATTTATTTATTTATTTTTATTTTTTATTTCTTTATTTGTTCATCTATTTATTATTTACTTATTATTTATATAATTTTTATTTATTATCTATTATTCATTTCTTATTATTTATTGATTTATTAGATATTTATTTTCTTTATTTTTTATTATTTTTTATATATTTATTTACTAATTTTTTATTTATTATTCATTATTTATTATTTACTTATTGATTATTTATTTATTTAATATTTATTCTTTTATTCATTATTTTTTTATTATTTATTTCTTTATTTCTTTATTTATTATTTATTACTTGTTTATTATCAGTTAATTAATTTATTCATTTACTATTTATAAAGTTATTTATTATTTATTTATTATTTATTTATTTATATATTTATTATTCATTATTTATTATTTTTTATTTATTTTTTTATTTATTTGTTATTTACTTATTTATTATATATTTATTTATTATTTATTTATTTATTATTTATTTATTCATTTATTATTTATTTATTTTTTATTTATTATTTATTTATTATTTATTATTTATTTATTTATATGTGTTTTATTATTTATTTATTTATTATATATTTATTTATTTTTTATTTATTTATTACTTATTTATTTATTATTTAAATATTTGTTATTCATTATTTTTTATTTATTATATATTTATTTATTTATTTTTTATTTATTATTTATTTATTTATTATTGATTATTTATTTACTATTTATTTATTTATTATTTGTTTATTTATTATTTATCTTTTATTTATTTATTCATTTATTTATTTGTTTATTATTTTTTATTTATTATTTAAATATTTATAATTTATTAATTTATTATTTATTTATTTAGTATTTATTTATTTACTTATTATTTATTTATTTACTATTTATGTTTATTTATTTTTCATTTATTATTTATTTATTTATTTATTTATTTATTTATTTATTTATTTATTTATTTATTTATTTATTATTTATTGATTGGTTTAATTTTTACTTATTATTTATGTATTTATTTCTTATTTATTTGTTATTTTATTTATTTATTATTTATTTATTTATTATTTATATATTTATATATTTATATATTTATTTATTATTTATATCGTATCATTTATTTATTTATTTATTTATTATTTATTATTTATTTATTAATTATTATTTATTATTTATTTATTTATTATTAATGTTTATTTATTATTTATTTTTTTATTATTTATTTATCTATTATTTATTTATTATTTATCATTTATTAATTTTTTATTATTTACCTATTTATTATTTATTTTTGTAATATTTATTTATTTAATATTTATTTATTGTTTATTATTTATATATTTATTTATTTATTTCTTATTTCTTACCTATTTTATAATTATTTATTTTTAATTCATTTATTTTTTAATTATTTATTTATTATTTATTGATTTATTTATTTATTATTTATTATTTATTATTTATCATTTATTATTTATAATTTATCATTCATTATTTATTATTCATTTATTTATTATTTATTTAGTATTTTATTATTTTTTATTATTTATTTATTTATAATTCATTATTTATCATTTATTTATTTACTTATTTATTAATTATTATTTATTATTTTTTATTTATTTATTATTTATATATTATTTATATAATTATTATTTTTTATTTATTTATTATTTATTTAATAATTAATTTATTTATTATTTATTATTTATCATTTATTCATTTATTATTTATTTTTTTTATTATTTATTTTTTTTATTTATTCTTTATTCATTATTTATTATTTATTATATATTTATTATTTATTTATTTATTTATTATACATTACTATTTTCTATTCATTTTTTATTTATATATTATTATTTTATTTTTTATTTATTTATATATTGTTTATTTATTATTTATAATTTTTTATTTATTTGTTTATTATTTATTTATTTCTTTCCATTTATTTATTAATTTATTTATTATTTATTTATTTTTTTATCATTTATTATTATTTATTTTTTTTATTATTTTTATATTATTTATTTTTTATTTATATATTGTTTATTTTTTTATTATTTATTATTTATCATTTATTTATTTATTATTTTTCTTATTATTTATATATAATTTTTTATATTATTTATTTATTATTTATTTTTTACTATTTATTTTTTTATTATTTATTTTTTATTTATTTATTCATTATTTATAATTTATTTATTTATTTAATATTTATTATTTATTATTTATTTACTTATTAGTTTTTTATTATGTATTTATTTATTATTTATTATTTATTATTTATTATTTATATTTATTATATATTTTTTATTATTTATTTACTCATTTATTTATTTATTATTTCTTTATTAGCTATTTATTATTTATTATTTATTATTTTTTTATTTAATATTACCTTTTTATTATTTTTTTATTAAACTATTATCTTTTTATTATTTATTTATGTTTATTTTTTATTATTTACTTATTTATTTATATATTTATTTATTATTTATTATTTGTTTATTTATTTATTATTTATATAGTTATTTATCATTTATTTATTTATTATTTATTAATTTATTTAGCATTTATTATTTATTTATTTATTATTTATTTTAATATTTATTTATTTGTTATTTACCTATTTATTATTTAGTTAGTTATTTATTCATTATTAATTTTTTATTGATTGTTTATTTATTATTTATTATTTATATTTATTTATTATTTACTATTTATTTATTCATATTGTTGATGCCCAACGATTAACTGTAAATAATGTTTGTGTTGTCTAGTTATCGCAATGGTTAATGTTAAGGTTTGCTGTGTGGTAGTTTGCTGGTTCGAGTCTACGCTCGGCCATATGAATTGTTTACTTGGTGTTGGGTTGTTTTAGCTAATTTATGCATAATTCTCAGTCACGTGAACTTTTTGGTAATCGGCAGTGTCTTCCTGTAAACAAATGAGGAAACTTATCAGTTTAAAAAGAGAGTTCATACAGAACGGATATAACGAATATAACGAAAGTTTTGTATTTACTGAGGAATATTTGGACCGTTTGTTATAGGAACACAATTGTAAGTAAACGCCTATTATACTGTTTTAGAATAGCGGATTCATCTTTTCCCAATTGTAAGCCTACATGGTATATAACGTATGCCTTTATATGAGCCTTAATTATATTGACTTTGTGTATTAGCTTTTTGTAATTAGCCATTATACATGCATAATTTACTTAAGCTTTGCATATTGTTTCTATCAGTCTTAGTTATTTAACTTAATAATTTTGTATAAATTAGCATATTATTCATACGTTGATTTCTTTTTCGTTTATCCATAGTAATTGAACCACATCACATCACTTCAAGTTACGCTACATACGTCAAGTCTACATGTATAAACGTCTATCAATATAACCATATCGATGTTAACGTCATGGATCTAATAAAGAACTATATGTGCGTATCAAAATTGTGTTTCTCCATCATTCACGTTAAGCAATAGAAGAATAGTGCATTAACATCGTTCAATTAAATTGTTAAACTACCATCAACGACTCACGCTGAAATTCTATTATAACTCTTATACGTGAGCCTTAAAAAGTGGAATTACTGCCTGTTATAAACAACTACAGACAAGATGGAGGGGTTTGATGAGACTGTCCAGAATAGTGCTCCCGTCGAAAACTCGGGTACGACAGTCGATATTCGAACATTGAAAAATCAATTGAGATCATCACTTGCCAACGTAACGAAAAAACGCAATGAACTCACAGGCCTCATGTCAAATCCTGACAACCTGCACTTGGTGAAAATGTGTCTAGAGGAATATAATGAAGCTTTCGATAAGTACCAAAAAAACTTCAATTGTGTCATGGATAACATCTCAGACGAATTGGAGCAAGACCAGGAATTGTCCAGATATGAGACCAAGGAAATTAGCATTCTGCAATTCCGAAACCATACTGGTGAATGGATTGCCATAAACGAAAAACGACTTGAAGACGACCTGGAGCGTCTTTTAAGCCGATCTGGTTCAAAACGTTCTTCCCAACGGCCTTCTTCCCTTCCTTCTGGCAAATCGGCTATGTCAGAAAAGGTGCGAGCCAAAGCACGCCTCGCCGAGTTGCTTGCCAAAAAAGAACTTATGACAAAGAAAAAGGAACAGGAGGCAAAGACAGAAGAGATTCTATTGGATATCGAAATAGCCAAGACTCGAGCAAAGGCACGTGTTTTTGCAGAAGCCGAAAATGACATTGGCGATGACAATGTTGGTAACAAAGACAATGAGACACATACCAGCATTATTGTGCAACCAGCCAACCATCAGGACGTGAATGTTATGGTCACTGGACCTAGTGTAGCTGCCCCTGGAATTTGTGTGAGTGAAGGTGCTAACACGGCTAACGGTGGCAATATGGCTAACCAGGTTATACTTCCTGTCACCCAGGAAAATGGTGCCAGCTTACCCAGTCTGAATCCCAGCACTACACAAGAATTTGTTCCCAGAAATTCTTCAGAGACTGTTACTAACACTCGTGCACCTCCGGCCAACACTTCGAATGCCACGTCATCAACGTTTCCAAATCAAGAACAGTATACGTATCTGCCTGTAAATACACCTGTGAACAGTAACTTTGGTGCACCCTATCCACTGCCTAATTCACCTCCAGTTAACACCATACAGCAGCAGATTAGTGGTATCGCCACAGCTCTAGCTTTGCGTTCCAAGTTTACCGGTGATCTTCTGGAATACAGTGACTTCATACTGGCGTTTGACACCAGGATCTCCTCTAGAACAGCCAGTAGCAGTGACAGACTTTACTACCTTCTACAGCATACCGACGGTGAACCTAAGGACCTCATCAGCAGCTGTATATACATGCAGGCAGAACAAGGCTATAGTCAGGCAAGACAGTTGCTACAACAAGAGTATGGTGATCCTTATAAAGTATCCCTGGCATACTTGAAAGCAACATCTATCCCACGGCTTGAACTCACAGCGGCCGCTGTAGCTGTAAATTTAGGACAGAAAATGACCCTTGAGCTTGATCTCCATCTCAACGAAGTCTGC
Organism: Macrobrachium rosenbergii; assembly: GCA_039081455.1. NCBI lineage: Eukaryota > Metazoa > Arthropoda > Malacostraca > Decapoda > Palaemonidae > Macrobrachium > Macrobrachium rosenbergii. The sequence continues at coordinate 113,183 of JANJGK010002425.1, forward strand.
TATTACACAGATTCAACAACAGTCCTTTATTACATCAGAGCTGAGAGAAAGCGTTTTCCAGTGTTTGTGGCCAACAGAGTCCGTCAAATAAGAGACTTCAGCAACGTTAACCAGTGGAAGTACATTAGCACTGATTTGAACCCAGCAGACGTTGCATCACGTGGAGTAGGTTCTGTGATGTCGTCGGACATGACTCATTGGCTGGAGGGTCCGGATTTCTTGAATATGCCGGCTTCAGAATGCCCTGCAAAGATGCACCCCAGCACTGAACCGCAGGTTACAGAAGAGGACTTTATGTCTTTAGCTACTACTGCTACATCAGAAGAAGGCTCACCGTTTATGTCTTTAATCACCCATTTCTCCAGGTGGGAGAGACTGAAGAGAGCAGTAGCAGTATTCATAGCATTTTTGGCTTTCTTACGAAACAAAGAAACTATAAATTTAAGGACCGCACAGATCATGCAAAAGGCTGAAAAGGCAATCGTTTGCTTTATACAAAAGATCACCTTTGCAAACGAGGTCGAGAATCTCAAGAAAACAACCACGAAAGAAGACAAGAGAGAACACTCACTACCAAAAACGAGTACGATATTCCGTCTCGACCCAGTGCTCATCGACGGAACTCTGCGAATGGGAGGACGTCTCTCGAAAGCCGCAATGGACTCTGACGTGAAACATCCAATGCTACTGCCACAACATTCGCACGTCACGACTCTAATCATACGAGATGCTCATGAGAAACTCGGCCATGCTGGTAGAAATCACACCATTGCAGCAATTAGAGAACGCTTTTGGATTATTTCAATCAACTCTGCTGTCCGACGTCAACTCCACAAATGCATAATGTGCAGAAAAATGAGAAGGCCATGCCAAGAACAAAAAATGTCCGACTTACCTCAAGATCGTCTCGAGCCAGCTCCACCATTTACATTCACAGGCGTAGACTTCTTCGGGCCGTTCATTATAAAAGAGGGCCGCAAGGAGCTCAAACGCTACGGCGTCATATTCACCTGTCTTGTCAGTCGCTCCATTCATCTGGAAGCTGCTAACAGTCTCGAAACAGATTCCTTTATTCACTGCCTACAACGCTTCATAGCCCGCAGAGGTACGGTTCAAGAAATCCGATGCGACAACGGGACCAACTTCATCGGAACACGGAATGAGCTGAACAAGGCTTGGTCAGATCTGAACCAAAACAAAATCCAAAACAAACTACTGTACATGAATATCGACTGGAAACTCAACCCACCTATGGCATCGCACATGGGCGGCGTATGGGAGCGCCAGATCCGTACCATTCGGAAAGTTCTATCTGCGCTATTCTACGACCACGGGACTCGCCTCGATGACGAATCATTCCGCACGCTTCTCTGCGAGGTAGAATATATTGTGAACTCAAGACCGATCACGACCTGTTCTGATGACCCTGACGACATGGAACCACTAAGTCCGAGTCAGATCCTCCACATGAAGTCACCCAAGAGGTTAATACCGGGACCTTCGCAACCAGAATATGTGTACTCGAGAAAAAGGTGGCGTAGAGTACAATATTTGTCAGACTTGTTCTGGAGCAGATGGAAAAGGGAGTACATAGTCAGCCTGCAGCAACGCCCCAAATGGAACAAACAACAACGAAATACACGGGAAGGTGACATCGTGCTCCTGAAAGACGAGAACACGCCAAGACTTCACTGGCCACTAGCACGTGTAACAGAGGTACTGCCAGACTCCAGAGGTGTTGTGAGAAGCGTCAAACTTCGAACCCAATCTTCTGAACTGCACAGACCAGTGAGCAAGCTCGTACTCTTACTTCCAAAAGAAGATCAAGTGTTATAGATATTATCCAGAGACACTATATGACATTGATATTTCTAGTTCATATCTGTTTGTCAAACTCATTTTTATTTTTGTTGTGTTTCTCGTTTTAATGTTCGTTCTTTAAGCTTGTTTTATTCATGTTCTATTCACGTATTGTAGTATGAAATGAAACATTAGTTGTGCATCCTATATTTTTTTGTAAATCATATGATTTAGAGGTCGAGTAATGTTGATGCCCAACGATTAACTGTAAATAATGTTTGTGTTGTCTAGTTATCGCAATGGTTAATGTTAAGGTTTGCTGTGTGGTAGTTTGCTGGTTCGAGTCTACGCTCGGCCATATGAATTGTTTACTTGGTGTTGGGTTGTTTTAGCTAATTTATGCATAATTCTCAGTCACGTGAACTTTTTGGTAATCGGCAGTGTCTTCCTGTAAACAAATGAGGAAACTTATCAGTTTAAAAAGAGAGTTCATACAGAACGGATATAACGAATATAACGAAAGTTTTGTATTTACTGAGGAATATTTGGACCGTTTGTTATAGGAACACAATTGTAAGTAAACGCCTATTATACTGTTTTAGAATAGCGGATTCATCTTTTCCCAATTGTAAGCCTACATGGTATATAACGTATGCCTTTATATGAGCCTTAATTATATTGACTTTGTGTATTAGCTTTTTGTAATTAGCCATTATACATGCATAATTTACTTAAGCTTTGCATATTGTTTCTATCAGTCTTAGTTATTTAACTTAATAATTTTGTATAAATTAGCATATTATTCATACGTTGATTTCTTTTTCGTTTATCCATAGTAATTGAACCACATCACATCACTTCAAGTTACGCTACATACGTCAAGTCTACATGTATAAACGTCTATCAATATAACCATATCGATGTTAACGTCATGGATCTAATAAAGAACTATATGTGCGTATCAAAATTGTGTTTCTCCATCATTCACGTTAAGCAATAGAAGAATAGTGCATTAACACATATATTTATTTATTATTTATTATTTATTTTTTTTATATATTTATTTTTTATCAGTTATTTTTTTATTTATTTATTATTTATTTATTTATTATTTATTTATTTAATTATTATGTATTCATTTATTATTTTTATTTATCTATTTATTATTTATTATTTATTTATTATTTATTTATTTTTGTTTATTTCTAAATTATTTACTATTTATTTATTTATTATTTATTATTTTTCATTTATTTATTTATTAATTATTTATTATTTCTTATGTATTATTTTTTTATTTATTTATTGTTATTTTTTGTATTTATTTATTTATTATTTTATTTTATTTATTTTTTTTTTATTTATTAACTTATTTATATATTATTTTTTATTTTATTTTATGTATTGCTTTATTTATTTATTTTTTTATTTATTTATTATTATATTATTTTATTTTTTTATTTTATGTATTTATTTATTTTATTATTTTATTTTATTTATTATTTTATTTATTATTTTATTTATTTATTTATTTATTAATTTTCATTATTTATTCATTTATTATTTATTTATTTATTGCTTATTTATTATTTTTTATTACTTATTTATTTATTATTTATTTATTATGTTATTCATTATTTTATTAATTTATTATTTTATTCATTTATTTATTTGTTTATTTATTTATTATTTTATTTATTATTTTATTATTTATTTATCATTTATTTATTATTCATTTATTTGTTTTTTATTTATTTATTTATTATTTATTCATCACTTATTTATTTATTATTTATTCATTTATTATTTTATTTATTAATTTATTTATTTACTAATTTTTCTATTTGTTTATTTATTCAATTATTAATCTATTATTTTATTATTTTATTAATTTATTAATTTATTAAATTATTTATTTATTATTTATTAGCTTAATAATATAAAAATTTATCTATAAATTAATTAATTTATTTATTTATTTATATTTTTATTTATTTATTTATTTATTTTTCATTTATTTTTTATTTATTTTTTGATTTTTTTATTTTTATTTATTCATTTATTTTTTTATTTTTTAGTTATATATTTATTTTTTTATTCATTCATTTATTTATTTATTTATTGTTTATGTGTTATTTATTTATTTATTTTTTATAATTTAGAAATTATTTATTTATTATTTATTTATTATTTATTTATTTTTATTTATATTTTTATTTTTATTTATCTATCTATTATTTATTTATTATTTATCATTCATTTATTTATTATTCAATGATTTATTTATTATTTATATATTATTTATTTTTTATTTGTTTATTATATATTATTTATTTATTTATTAATTATGATTTATCATTCATTATTTATTTATTTTTATTTTCTATTATTTATTTATTTATTTATTATTAGTTATTTATTATTAATTTATTTATTTATTATTTATTTATTATTTATTTATTTATTTATTTTTATTTATTTATTTTTTATTTATTTATTTAATTTTTTTTTATTTATTTACATTTTCATTATTTATTATCTATTTATCATTTATTTATTTATTATTTATTTATTTATTTATTTAATATTTATCTATTTATTATTCATTTACTTATTTATTTATTTTTTATTTATTATTTATTTATTATTTATTATTTATTTATTTATTATTTATTTAATTTTTTTAATTTATTTATTATTTATTATTTACTTATTTATTATTTATTATTTATTTGTTTATTATTTATTTATTATTTATTGAGTTATTTATTATTTATTCATTCACATATTTATTTATTTATTTATTTATTTATTTATTTATTTATTTATTTATTTATTATTAAATTTTTATTATTTGTTATTTATTTATTTATCATTTATCATTATTTATTTATTTATACAGTGTTTTGTATTTTTTATTTATTATTTATTTATTTATTATTTATATATTTATTTATTATTTGTTCATTATTTATTTATTCATTTATTATTTATTTATTTATTATTTATTTGATTTTTTATTTATTTATTATTTTTTATTTATTATTTATTTATTTATTTATTATTTATTGATTTCTTTAATATTTATATATTATTTATTTATTTTCCATTTATTTATCAATTATTTTTTATTTATTAATAATTTATTATTTATTTATTTATTGTTTATCTATTTATTATTTTTTTTATTTAATCATTTATTGTTATTTATTTATTTATTGTTTATTAATTATTATTTATTATTTATTTTTTTTCTTCTATTTATTTATTTATATATTTATTAATTATTTAGTATTTATTATTTATATATTCATTTATTTCTTATTTATTATTTGTTATTTATTATTCATTTTAATTATTTACTTATTTATTATTTATTTATTTATTATTTATTCATGATTTATTTATTTCTTTTTTATTTTTTAATTTATTATTTATTTATTTATTTATTTATTTATTATAATTTATTATTTATTTATGTATTATTTATTTATTATTCATTTATTATTTATTATTTATTTTTTATTATTTATTATTTATTTATTTATTTATTTATTAATTATTATTTATTATTTTTTTATTTATTTATCATTTATTTATTTTTTATTGATTTTTTATTTTTTTATTTATTTCTTATTTATATATATTATTTATTACTTATTATTTATACATTTATTATTTATTTATAATTATTTATTATTTCTTATTTATTTTCTTATTATTTATTTATTTATTTATTGTTTATTTATTTTTATTATTTATTTATTTATTTATTCATTTTTTATTTATTTTTATTATTTATTTATTTATTTATAATTGATTATTTATTTATTTATTATTATTATTTATTTATTTTTATTTATTTATTTATTATTTATTTATAGATTATTTATTTATTATTTGTTATTTATTTATTTATTATTTATTATTTATCATTTGTTACTTATTTTTTTTATAATTTATTTTTTTACTATTTATTTATTTATTTATTTATTTAATATTTATTATCTATTTATTATTTATTTATTATTTATTTATTATATTATTCATTATTTCATTTATTATTTTATTAATTAAATTATTTACTTATTTATTTGTTTTTTTTATTATTTTATTTATTATTTCATTATTTATTTATTATTTATTTATTATTCATTTATTTATTTTTTATTTATTTATTATTTATTTATTATTTATCTATTTATTTTTTATTTATTTAATTATTTATTTATTTATTATAATTTATTATTCTTTTATTTATTATTTATTTATTATTCATTTATTATTTATTATTATTTATTTATTATTTATTATTTATTTATTTATTTATTTATTATTTATTAATTATTATTTACTATTTTTTTTATTTATTTATTATTTATTTCTTATTTATTTATATATATATTATTTATTATTTATTATCTATACATTTATTATTTATATATTTATTATTTATTTACTTATTATTTATTATTTATTTATTTATTGTTTATTTATTATTTATCTATTTACTATTTATTTATTTATTATTCATTATTTATTTATATATTTTTATTATGTATTTATTTCTTATTTATTTATTCATTATTTATTATTTTTTATATTTTATTTATTATTTATCATTTGCAATTAATTTTTTACTTCTTATTATTTATTTATTTATTTACTATTTTTTTATTATTTATTTATTTATTTACTTATTTAATATTTATTATTTATTTATTTATTATTTATTTATTATATAATTCATTATCTTATTTATTATTTTATTAATTCATTTATTTATTTGTTTATTTATTTATTATTTTATTTATTATATTATTATTTATTTATTATTTATTTACTATTCATTTATTTATTTTTTATTTATTTATTATTTATTTATTATTTATTTTTTTATTATTTATTTATTTCTTATTTATCTACTTATTTATTATTTATTTATTCATCATTTATTTATCTATTATTTGATCATTTATTATTTTACTTATTATTTTATTTATTTTTTTAATTATTTATTTTTATTTACTTATTTTTTTTATTTTTTATATCAATTATTAATTTATTTTTTATTAATTTATTAATTTATTCAATTACTTATTTATTATTTATTAGTTTAATATTTATTTGTATATTTATTTTTCATTTATTTTTATTTATTTATTTAGTTTTTATGTTTTTATTTTTTATTTATTTATTTTTCAATTTTTTTTATTTATTTATTTATTCATTCATTTATTTATTTATTTATAATTTATCATTTTTTATATATTATTTATTTATTTATTATTAATGTTTTTTTTATTTTTCATTTATTATTTATTTATTTATTTTTATTTTTTTTATTTATCTATTTATTATTTATTTATTATTCATTGATTTATTTATTATTTATTTATTATATATTATTTATTTATTTATTAATTATTATTTATCATTTATTATTCATTTATTATTTATTTATTTATTATTTATTTATTTATTTATTATTAGTTATTTATCATTAATTTATTTATTATTTATTTATTATTTATTTATTATTTATTTATTATTTATTTATTTATATACATTTTTATTATTTATTATCTATTATTTATTATTTTTTATTTATTATTTATTTATCATTTATTTATTTATTTATTTATTTATTTATTTATTTATTTATTATTTAACCATTTATTATTTATTCATTTATTTATTTATTATTTATTTTTTATTTATTTATTATTTATTTATTTATTTATTATTTATTTAATTTTTTATTTATTTATTTATTATTTATTACTTATTTATTTATTATTTTTTATTTATTTATTTATTTATTGTTTATTCGTTTATTATTTATTTATTTATTATTTATTGATTTATTTATTATTTATTCATTTATTATTTATTCATTTATTTATTTATTTATTATTTATTATTTATTATTAATTATTTAATTATTTATTATTTATTATTTATCTATCATTTATCATTATTTATTTATTTATTCAGTATTTTTTATTTATTATTTTTTATTAATTTATTTATTATTTATTTATTTATTATTTATATATTTTTTATTACTATTTGTTCATTATTTATTTATTCATTTATTATTTATTAATTTATTATTTATTTAATTTTTTATTTTTTTATAATTTATTTATTATTTATTTATTTATTTATTATTTATTTATTTATTATTTATTTATTTATTTCTTTAATATTTATATATTATTTATTTATTTGCCATTTATTTATCATTTATTTATTATTTATTAATAATTTATTATTTTTTATTTATTAATTATTTATTTATTATTTTTTATTTATTTTTTTATTATTTATTTATTTATTTATTTATTTATTTATTTATTTATTTATTTATTTATTTATTTATTTATTTGTTTGTTTCTATTATTTATTTATTTATTTATTATTTATTTATCTATTATTAATTTAGTATTTATTACTTATATATCTATTTAGTTCTTATTTATTATTTGTTATTTATTATTCATTTTTTATTATTTATTCATTTATCATTTATTTATTATTTATTTATTCATGATTTATTTATTTATTTATTTATTTATTTATTTATTTATTTATTTATTTATTTATTTATTTATTTATTTATTTATTTATTATAAATTTATTATTTATTTATTTATTATTTATTTATTATTCATTTATTATTTATTATTAATTTATTTATTATTTATTATTTATTTATTTATTTATTTATTATTTATTAATTGTTTTTTACTATTTTTTTATTTGTATATTATTTATTATTTATTTTTTATATTTTTTTATTTATTTCTTATTTATTTATATATTTATTATTTGTTATTTATACATTTATTATTTATTTATTAATTATTTATTATTTATTATTTATTTACTTATTATTTATTATTTATATATTTATTTATTTTTTATTTATTATTTATTATTTATTTATATATTATTTGTTTATATATTTACTTATTATTCGTTATTTATTTATTTATTATTATTATTTATTTATTTTTTATTTATTTATAGAATATTTATTTATTTTTTATTTTTTATTTATTTATTTAATATTTATTATTTATTTATTATTTATTTATTTATTTATTAATTTAATATTTATTATTTATTTATTTATTAATTATTCATTATTTATTTATTAGTTATTATTTATTTTTTTTTATTTATCTATTATTTGTCATTTATTTTTTTATTATTTATTTATTATTTATTTTCTAATTTTTTATTATTTATATTTTTCATTATTTATTTTTTTATTTATTTATTATTTATTATTTCTTTATTTAATTATTATTTATTACTCAATTATTTCATTATTTACTTATTATTTATTACTTATTATTTATTTATTTATTGCTTATTTATTTATTTATTTTGTTATTTATTATTTATTATTTATTTATTTTTTATCTATTTATTTTTATTTATTTATTCATTTATTTATTATTTATTATTTATTTATTTATTTATTTATTATTTATTATTTATTATTTATTATTTATTATTTGTGATTTATTTATTATTTGTTTATTTATTATTTTTTTATTTATCATCTATTTATTTATTATTTATTTATTTATTTGTTATTTATTATTTATTTTATTTATTTATTTATTATTCATTATTTACTTATTTATTATTTATTTATTAATTTATTATTTATTTATTTATTACTTTTTTATGTATTTATTATTTATTCATTTATTATCTATTATTTATTATTTATATATTTATTATTCATTTATTTATAATTTATTTATTATTTATTATTTATTTATTTGTTTAATATTTTTTCTTATTTATTTTTTATTTATTTATTTAATGTTTATTATTTATTATTTATTTTTATTTATTTTTTATCTATTTATCATTTATATATTTATTTAGTATTGTTTTATTTATCATTTATCTATTTATTATTTAATTATTTATTTATTATTCATTTATTATCTATCTATTTATTTATTATTTATTATTTTTTTATTTATTATTTATTTATAATTTATTATTTATTTATTATTTATTTTTTTATTTATTTATTATTTATTATTTATTAATTCATTTATTTATTATCTCTTATTCCTTTATTTATTTATTTATTTATTATTTATTTATCATTTATTTATTTATTATTTATAATTTACCTATTTATTATTTATTATTTATTGTTTATAATTTTTTTAATATTTATTTATTTATTTATTATTTTTTTATTTATTTATCTATTTATTATTTTATCATTTTAATCTATTTATTATTTTATTTATAATTTTATTTATATTATTTTATTTTTTATTTCATTTATTTAATTTTTATTATTTATTTATTATTATTTATTTATTTATTTATTTATTTATTTATTTATGTATTATTTATTTATTTATTATTTATTTATTATGGTATTTATTATTTTTTATTATTCTATTTATTAATTTATTTATTATTTTATTTATTTATTTATATAATTTATTATTTTATTTATTCATTATTTTATTTAATATTTTTTCATTTATTTGTGATTTATTTATTATTATTTATTATTTATTTATTTATTTATTATTTATTTATGATTTATTTTTTACTGTTTATTTATTTATTTTTATTTATTTTTTTATTATTCATTTATTTTATTTATTCATTTATTTATTAAATTATTAATTTATTAATTTAATTATTTATTAATTTTTTAATTAATTAATTAATTTTTATATATTTATTTATTTATTTATTTCTTTATTTAATAATTTATTAATTTATTAATAAATTATTAATTCATTCATTCATTTATTTATATATTTTATTTATTTATTTTTCATTTATTTTTTATTTATTTTCTATTTATTTTTATTTATTTATTTTCAATTTATTTGTTTTTTTTATTTATTTATTTATTTATTTATTTATTTATTTATTTATTTATTTATTTATTTATTTATTTATTTATTTATTTATTTATGTAAGAGAAATCTTACTCCTATATTATGCTAAAATGATAGAATGTCATTTTTGTTAATATTTACTTCTATTTATTCCAGGTTACGTCGTGTTGTGGAGATAATTCAACTGTTTAAAAGGTAAAGCTGCGAGTTTATGATATTCTCTCGAGTTTTGTTTAAACACAGTCATATATGCACATGAATGTATGTATGATTGCGTACGTATAATTTGTACTGTTTATATGCGTGTCTAGCCTGTAAATTTTAGCGCTCTCTCTCTCTCTCTCTCTCTCTCTCTCTCTCTCTCTCTCTCTCTCTCTCTCTCTCTCCTTACAGAATTATGATGAACTTTCCCTCACCCCCCCCCCCCACCAAGCAATGGTTCCCTCGTTTTTATGGCCTGTGCAGCGGCCCTTTATGTCCTCGTTATTTACAACATTGCATTCCTATTATTTTCCTTTTTTGTCGCTGCTTTACGAGACGAGGAAATGTTTAGGTTTTTTCGCGGAGCTGCGATTTGGGAGGTTCTAATGTTGGCTGCGCCTCTTGGAGGGTGGGTGGGAGGGGGGGAGGGGAGCGTTAGGGGATCTGTTATTTGTCCGGTCAGAAATATTCTACAACGTCACTACTGTGCATTTCAGGGCCGTGTCTAATTGATTTTCGTCGATAAAATCTTACCAAAGCATCGCATATGGATCGTATTTTGGAAATAGCTATTTGAAGCCACAGCCTAATTGACAAAAACGTGTAGTGATGTCTAATGTTGATAATTAAGGCACTGATCAGAGTAAATCAAAGAAATTGAAAGGGAAACTTAGCTAAATCTAGCAGTCTCGTAGATAGAGGCTACAGTAGTAGAACGTCATTACTAAAGGCCCTCCCGCTCGTTGATACTGTGGTACGACGTACTTTACTAGACACCTCCCCCTTATACTTTATGAATGAAGACAGTTGTTGGTAGTAGTAGTAACAGTATAGCATATGGAATTCTTATGTTGTTTTACACACTTAAACACCTACCTTGCATAATCTCTCTCTCTCTCTCTCTCTCTCTCTCTCTCTCTCTCTCTCTCTCTCTCTCTCTCTCTCTCATCTTTTTGATGAGTCATTCCCGTAAGTAGAGTATAGTAAGGGAATGTGCATCAAATGAGAATATTAATTGTGTAATACAGTTCCATGCCGGAATTCACGTTTCCTTTAACTTAGATATGCACCAAGTCCTACTCTAACGCTATGAAAACAATCACCGTTACCCTGGAGTTTCTGTTGCTTCATATTATTGTCTCCTCAAAAGTTCCGGTTCACGTGTAGGTACCTGTTTAGTCCAGCTAAATGAATGTAACATAACGCAAGTGTTCTAACCTTAACTTCCTTAATGCATGATCAATCCCATAATAGATCCACAGTGCTTGATATAGCACACTACACCCCCTGCATCATTTTATTTGTGTGCCTCTGCGTCAGTTTTGTTGTTTCTATATACGCTTGATTCACTCACTTGAAACTGACACCAATGTTTGCTGTAGGGTTGTTGAGTGGTTATCAGTGAGTCTCTATATTCCCGGTTTTTGAAGTCACTCATTCTTTCAATTTTCAGTTATTCTGATTATTTATCATAATTACATTGTAGTGCTGAATGAAATTCATAACTCATAGTCCAAGCGATTGGGCTATGCCCTAAGTTTTATAATCCAATGATTATACTGAACTTTAATAAAATTGAAGGGAATATGAAATAAAAAAAAAACAAATATCGTAATATAAAGCTACGTAAAAGGATATGCTGTTGTTTGTTTAAGATGAAGCCAGCCTTGTGTGAATCAGGGTCTTGCGCTTTGAGCAGACCATAAGTGAAGAACTTTCAATGGAAACAGAGAAAATAGAATTTTGATCATTATTGCAAATCCTAATCGAGGTATTGCGTATTGTACAAGAGGGTCAAATATTTGTGTTTTCACGATCGTTATCATACCACTGGGAACCCAGCTATTACGTCTGATGGCATAGTTGACGTCACAACTAGCCTCTCTATCTGGGAGCTTACTAAATTTAACTAAGTTTCCCTTTCAATTTCTTTGATTTACTCTTATAAGTGCCTTAATTATCCACATCAGACATCACTGCAAATTTTTGCCAATTAGGCTGTGGCTTCAAATAGCTATTTCCAAAACACGATCCACATCCGATGCTTTGGTAAGATTTTATCGACGAAAATCTATTAGACACGACCCTGAAATGCACAGTAGGCTAACTATAACACCTTTCGGTTGTAGCCAAGGTAGAATCCTATAATAGCATATTGTTTCATATGAAGGCCAAATTGGCGTGAGTTCTGCGAGAGGAAAAGTGTCAGATGGAATATTATTCTTGTACAGTGCTGGAATTTGGCGAAAACTCGTCCGAGAAACAAACGGATGATGACGTCACACTTCGAAGATGACGGAAATGGCGGAATTTTTTCCGCCGTGTCTCTTCTTCACATGGCAAGACAAGAAGGGACAACAGCACTTGAACTGTAGACTGACATTTTTTTGCCAACATTTGTATCTTGGTTCTTTTAACCGTTTCAACATGGTTTACTGATAATGAATTACACATGGAATTGGGCCATCACTCTCTGACTGCCTGGAGAGAGAGAGAGAGAGAGAGAGAGAGAGAGAGAGAGAGAGAGAGAGAGAGAGAGAGAGAGAGAGAGAGTGGCAGAAAACTTGATGAGGAAGAAACTCTGTTGTCTGTTGCCGATTTCCCAGACATCCTCCTGCCTGTATGAGGCAAGGCAATCGTACTTTCATATCTTTAGCGCATTCATTAATAGACCTTTATGAAACATCATTAATAATGGAAAAAATGTAGCCTACGTGATTCCTAAAATTTGAACAGGTACTTTAGGAGTAAGAAGATATTCAGTTTCAAATCGTGTAGCGCTTGTGTGAATTCTAGTGAAATTTCACTTAAACTTCTCGGCTCATTTCGGTTCTGAGGAAAGTCACTCGTCAGCGATTGACAACGAAATCATATCGAGCATTTTTCCTTTTGTACGAACACAATATTAGTAATGGAAATTTAGCATGGATGAAATGTGTACCGCATCTTTTGAATACATTCAGTCTCTACCCTAAAGCTATAGTCGGTCTATGACGGGATGAGAGAGATTCGAACAAGGCCATTAGAGCTGGTGTTTTCCACAGTAGTGTAGTTATTGCAGCAGCCACAACCAAGGAACAACTGCAGAGAAGTAGAAGGGCGAGAGTGAGAATACGCAGTAAGATAGATTTCTTGAAAGGGCTCCTTTGAAAATAAACGTGGGGAAAGTGAGGAGGTTCTGGTGTACATCAATTAATATGGCCTGGTTCGAATCGCATGGTTCTCATGCCGTCGTAGTCAGACTATGGCTGCACTATATAGGTCTAATCGTAACTCGAAACGGAATATACGTCTGTCGTTAACTCGAAACGGAATATACTTCTGTCGTTGATATGGTCAAGCTGAGGAAATCCATTTATGTTTATTTCTAGGTATTGCAAAATCTTATTTAGAATACGAAAATAACTGCACACCAGTTATGTACTGACTCGCCAGTCTAAGTTGAGCATTTGCATTAGCGTATTGGTAATTATTGATGAAATAACAATTTAACTTCTGCATCGTTGCAATTATACGTTATTAATAATGACATTTAGCGTACATGAAAGTGAAAAATAAAGTAAAAGTATGTATATATATAGTTTTTGAATACAGTTAGGCTCTATCCTAAAACTAGTAGTAGGTCTAATCATGCAGACACGAACTTTCTTCCGTTGGCATGATAAACTTTGAAATAGTACACAAGCTTTAAAATTCTTGTAATTTCAGGTATAACACGAATCTGTTGAGAGTGCTATAATCATCACTAAGTATCTGCGTGCTGGCATCCTGGCTTGGCTTCGAACAGACACAATATTGTCCTCCATTTGTATACATGTATATATATATATATATATATATATATATATATATATATATATATATATATATATATATATATATATATATATATATATATAATCAGAAAGCTACAAACGTCCTTTAATATCCAATTCGCTCTACCTCGAAAATAATTTATTTTCATATATGTTACCAAAGGGGAATTTTTTAGTTGATAATAAGTCCACCATCCCGTGGGGTCGAACCAGCGACGGACGAGGACTCAGGACTACAGGGACGCACTAACCCATTCGGCCACAAGAGAGGTTATAAGTGAATATCGCCTCCCATCAACTCACCCGTCGAACTCAGGTGTTTTTTGCATTTGGAGACGATATCCACCCACCTCTGCCATGTTGACCGTGTAGTGCGTTTGTCGCACGTAGCCATATTATGACTATTTATCACATCACCGTGATTCATATACAATCAGAAAGCTACAAACGTCCTTTAATATCCAATTC
>JANJGK010002427.1:0-15000 GCA_039081455.1 Macrobrachium rosenbergii
CACCCCCACAGACATCTGTCGAAAATGAAACAAACCGTAATTTCCCACAAATACAGTACACAAGTATATGACATAATAATGAAAATCTAAAATGCATGGTTAACCAATGTCAAATCAGAACACAATAAAATAGAATATTAAAGTGACATAAATGACTATGTCCAATTCTCCCCACAAATTCATAAGTGTATTGGATATGGTAAATTCACGAGTTCACAGTCCACACAGAAAAAAAAGAGAAGTCTGGATTTACCTTAACTGCCGGTTTCTAAGAAATTGGAACACACAAAGCCACGTCTGGACGATATCGCTCTCGCTTAGTTAATAATCAATCAGACCTAAATTTGGGCACAATTAGACATAATCTCCATTTTTCTAACGCACAAGCTTACGCACTTGCATACCAACTCGGTCGGTTGCCTCACATATCAGCGTCAATATTGTGTGTTCATCGAGCCAAAACAGCTGAAGCAGTTGTACTATCTGCTGACTGCAGTGATTTTGCAACTGTGCAACCGTCCTACTCCTACTTTGTAGCACCTCTTTCGATTCATCACAGTATGACTGAATATGCACAGTAAATTTAAAATGAAACACATTTCCTTATATAGTGCTCGGCCACCCCATAAGAGCGTCTCGCTCTTTTAATGGCGAACTAAAGTAAAAGCATACGTATAAAATATAACAAATAGAGCTATGCTCAACCTGGAATGTCTACTGAACTGCAGTTTTAAGTACTGCTCTCATGAACTATTTCCAAAGTCACTGGGGTCGTTTTCTTAGAGCCCTTGCATGTAGCTTTACAAGCACAAATAAGCTTTACTACCCCCATAATAAGAATTATCAGTAGAATAGCCACTAAGATTATCAATATGGAAGGCATGATGTATTTCTGATACTCGATCATTATTGGATCATCTTCTTCTTCTAACGGTGGAATAGTCATTGGCACCCCTGTTGTAGGCACTGGAACCACATCATGATCGTTACGCATATGATGCATGAATATCTTCTCGGAACTGTTGAACACAGCACGGCTAACTACGTGGAAGTGTGTTGATACCACACGGCATGAAGCATCAAACAGCTTAGATCCCTGGAGAATGAACGACGTCGACTTGTTACCCTGGCACATCGTCGTAACAGGACATTCTTTGCAGTATACGGCAGTAAGAGTTCTGGTGGAGATTATGTGGTATTCAAGTGGAAACTGTACAAAGTCACATTCTGTCGGTGTCTGTCTATGAACTAATGACAATTCACAACCACCCACAGATACAACTCGCAACTGGAAAACATTACTGTCACACACATACTTCTCCCTAACTAAGGTACATCCTTTCTTATAATCAATTCCCGAACCTTGATACTGATCCCCTAAAATGAACATGGTCTCTAATCTATCCCATGTCACTACTAAGTCTCCAAAAGCACTCGGAAAAGGTCTAATAACAAAACTAAGAAAAGGTTTCATGGTACTGACAGGAACATATACTATTAATCCCCGATCAGACAATCTCACCCTCAAAACATTATAATATAAATACAAATCTCCTCCTGTGAATAATACTTTCGCCCCATGTAGATAAGCGGAATTCCTTAAAACATTTTCTAGGTATCCTAAAGGTAATACATCACCATACACACAACCATCTGCTGCAGCAATAATTGCTTTTATTTGCATTTGCACTTCTATCCTTAAAGAATCAGTTTCTTTCTCAATATTAAGAAGAGTATGTTGGATCGTAAGAAGCGCTATTGTCACATCAAGATCTTCTTTCAAACCTTCTACTGTAACTGACAACTCATTCAAAGAATGTCTAATTGTTTCAAAACCACTTCTCAATTTCTCATTACTTCCTTGCAACTGATTTAACTGTTTCCCTTGAGCTATTAGGTCTTTTTGAACTTCTGCTACTTTGACTAAACTTCCAATGGACATAGCTCCAATCGCAGCAATCACACCAACACCTAGAAGAACCAAAGGTGCTGCTCTTTTACGTCTCCTTTTCTCTACAGAAGGTGAACTTCCTGGAGTAACGTCAGGAATCCATTCTAATGTTTTATCTATCCCCTTATCAACTCTATCTAGCGTTATTCTTACTTCCTTCATTAACCTAGTTAAAGAGACTGGCAAAGTCCTCTTATTCTCTACTTCATCTAGCGTCTTTCTCATTCGGTGCAACCTATCCTTGGAATCATTCAATTCCTCTCTGGCTGATCCTATATTTTCAAATTCCACACTTATGGTCACCTGGTCCGAAGCTAACCAGACTTCATGATCTTCTTCAACCACTACACCTGGTCCTAAACGAACTTCTTGTGACCCCCAGGTTACTGTACTCAACAGGATTATCACTAAGAACTTCAGCATCTAGAATGAACAAGAGACAAAAAAAAAACAATAAATATCATATGTATACAAATATCAACCCAATTACCAGCTCTAACTATATAAAAATGTTCCATTACATCCCAGCTTTCTTCAACTTCGAAATATGGGTCAACTTCGTCACACCAGTATTTACATCCTTTATTACAAATCTATTCCCTTTTTTAATCTCTACAATCTCAAAAGGTCCATGGAACTTTGGACTTAATTTATAATTCGGATCATTCCGAACATTCACTTTAACAAACACTCTATCACCCATGGAAATAGCTACACCCCGCGATTTGCATTACTCTTCTCTACCATTGCGCGTGAACTAAGTTCAAGTTCTTTACTAATACGCACAAATCTTTCTCTCGCTGTATTTATCAACGAAGTAACCGTGACATCGCCCTTAATTTTTTCTGGTAGCAAATCAAAAGGTCCTTTCGACTTGTATCCATAAAAAGCTTCTGCTGGAGATATCTTAAATGTGTCATTCACCATGGTGTTGATACTATATCGAACTTCATCCAAAGATCTGTCCCAATGTGTATCGGAACCACCCACTGTCATGCGCAAGGCCTCAATTATTTTCCGATTCGCCCTCTCACATAACCCGTTCGCTTCTGGCCTATACGGAAGTATAGATACCTTCTTTATTCCCAGTAAATTAGCAAGACCCTCCAAAGTCTTATTAATAAATTCCCTACCATTGTCTGTGAGCAGACATTCAGGGACACCATATCTACAAATTATCCCCTTAAAGAACGCTATAGCTACTTCCTCAGCTGACTTGAATTTCAGCGGGAAAATCTCGACAAAGTGAGTAAACTCATCAACAACCACTAATAAATGTCTTTACCCATAAGCAGATTCTGAGAAATTACCCAGAATATCCATATGCACTCTCTGAAACGGCCTATTTGGTATGGGATACGAACCCAAACGACACGACACTGTCGTCGCCGGCTTATTCGCATTGCAAATAGAGCAATTCTTCACAAAGGCCTCCACTGCGGAAAACATATTTTTCCAAAAGAACTTTGACTTAACGTTTTCATACGTCTTATCAACACCTAAATGAGGAGAACCAAATTTACAATGTACGATATCTAGAACTTGTGGTACTAGACTCTCTGGCACAATGATCTGTGTAGTTTCACCCATACTTAGACTACTTCGCAGGTTATACTTAACTTTCCTAACTAACAAATTATTCTCCAATTCTAGTCCAGAAAAAGGCAACTTATACCCTTTCTTTGGTAAAACTCCTCTGAGAAATGCCTTAGCATCTGATAATAATTTATCTTCATCTTGCTTCTCTTCGAGCAAGGGTATGTCCCAAGTGACATTTTCACCAGTAATATAACAAACAGCGTTTCCCTCAACATCACGAATAACAATCTCTTCCAAGACTGCCGACACACTATTTCTCTCCGAAGTATGCACCATAGGAACGTCTTTGTCCCCCACATGAGATCTCAGAACTACTAGTATCCGAGACATGAGACACCAAATGTCCACTCTCATCTTCCGCACAGGATTCGGTATGTACTCCATCATCCTCAACCGGAAAATACCTGCTCAATGCATCTGCAACCACATTATGCTTGTCTTCAATGTATTTGAGGCTTGCATCAAAATCTCTCAATGTCAAAAACCAACGTGCTCTCTTGGGCGATAAATTTGGCTTATTGAAAAGCTCTAGTAACGGTTGATGATCTGTAAAAATCTCAACTTTATTTCCCATCAACAACATCTTGAAATGAACAAGGCTAGAGACGACTGCGAAGGCCTCCTTGTCCACAATTGACATCAGCCTTTCGTTACTACCACACGTTTTGAACTTTTTGCTATAAAAAGCAATTGGATGTAATTTTCCCTCAAATTTCTGCATCAAACATGCACCTATACCTTCCTGACTCGCGTCAGTCACCAAGGTGAACGGTTGACTAAAATCTGGAAACTTCAAAACAGGTGGGTTCACTAAAGCATTCTTAAGCTTCTTGAAAGCTAATTGCTGACTGTCACCCCAAACAAATTTAACGTCTTCTGCTAATAGATCTGTCAATGGAGACTCTATTGTAGAAAAATTCCGCACAAAACGGCGAAGAAACCCGACATACTTAGGAATGAACGAATCTGCTTCCTGGTTTTAGGAACTGGAAAACTCACAATAGCCTTAACTTTGTCATCATTAACTCTGACTCCTTCTTTAGAGATAACATGACCTAGATAGACAATTTCTTTCTTCAGAAACTCACATTTAGCCAATTTGACCTTTAACCCAGAAAACCGTAATCGCTTGAGGACTTCTTTTAACACCTTTAGATGTTCTTCGATTGTATCTGTGCATATGAGAATGTCATCCATGTACACAAATACCGACTTTCCTAATAAACCGTGAAGTACTGTGTTAACCAGCCTAGTAAATGTTATTGGGGACCCTTGTAATTCGAAAGGCATCCTATTAAACTCGTAATGCCCCTTTGGTATAGAAAATGCTGTAAATTTATGACTATTCTCGCTAAGCGGAACTTGCAAAAATCCCTGCATGAGATCTATAGACGAATATATATTCTTGCCACCGATTTCAACAAACAGATCAAGCAAACAGGCTACAGGGTATCTATCTGGGCATGTCTTTTCGTTCTATTTACGAAAGTCTACACATACTCTGACGCTACCGTCTTTCTTTGGGACCACTAGTAAAGGAAAATTAAAAGGCGAGGAACTGGGCCTTATGATACCTTCCGACTCCCACTTCTGAACTTCTTTTTCTACTTCTTCTCTAATCTTAAAAGGGATTCGATACGCTGGAATATATATGGGATTTGTACCTTTCTCTAGGCAGATTGAATGTTCTAAAACATCTGTAACCCCTAGCTTATCTCCCTTCAAAGCAATAATATCTAAATATTCTTTCAACACTTTCTCTACTTTATCTGTATACTCGGAATAATCAGCTTTAGCCAAATGTTCGTGAAGGACTTGACTTCTGAATTGTAGCTCCTCGTTGGGAAACATATTACTGTCTCCACAAAAACTCACTATCTTATGTTCTTCCTTAAACTCTTCAAAATCAATTACATAAGTACCCTTGTGATATTTTTTCACTGAATCTTGATAGCTTACCAATTCTACTGCAGTTACGCCTGCGACTGAAACTTCATTTACTGATACCGTACTTACAACGTCTTTGAATTTCTCGGTTCCTTCAACAACGCATACTTGAGAAGGCAAATTCTTCTCTTTCATCGACACTTTAATCAATGTAGGAACTCGCGGGTGCAATTCAATATCCTCTAACAGAAATCCTTTGAAAAACTTTTGCGGAATGTCTTCATTCTCTAATGAATGTGTTACACATGTCACAGTCTGCGCTTTGGGTTTCCCACAACCTTTTTCCATGTTTCTATATGGAACGAAACAACCTGGCCCACCTATTGTAATCCCCTTAATTCCAGTAAGAATGTTGATATTATGTCGCATACAAGAAGGGTGTCCTAGCAAAACCATTTTGCCTAAGGCTATTCCTTCTATGACCAAAAATGGTTCTACTATCGTCTTTTCACCGATACAAAGCGTAAGAGATGACGAACCTAAGATATTCAATCTTCTTGCCTGTACATCACACACTGTCTCGTTAGTAGGGACTAATTTACACTCTGGAAACTTCGAGTGGAAAAAATCAGCGTCTATCAGGTTAACTGAGCTGCCAGAATCAATGAAGATAGAAATTTCAATGCCATTAGAAAAACCACGTACAATCGGCCTATGTTCTGGTGACTCTAAGACCTGATTGCTCATTATCCTGTGTCCGTCTTCGAACTTATCCTGTGAAAATTCTGATGTTCATTTGTATACCTAGAACTTGCATCATGAGGAATTCTTCTGTCATATCTAGTAAAGCCACCCCGTGCTTTCCCTGAATAATCTTTATTCTTTGTGGCTGGGCAAAATTTCCATCCATGGTCTGAAGATTTGCAAGCTGAACAATATCTCACTCTGCAATTCGACTTACTATGTCCCACCTTATCGCAGTTAAAACAACGAATCGTTGTGACTGATCTCTCTGAGGTTTTCTTCGATTCCACCCGCGCACATGACTTCACTCCTGCATCATTTCCTAGATGTGAAGTACTAGTATTCTGTGGTTTCGAAACCGCTGCTGAAATTTTATCACCTCCCTTCACAAAACTACTGTCCAGCGTCGGACATTTTGATAGATTTTTATTAATCTGAGCAAACAAAAAGGATTCATCTGTATTCTGATCAATTCTTTTATCGAAACCATCTACAACCACATCCGGAACCGTCGTCAAAAGGCAGGCGAAGTGTAACAATTTTTCAAAATTATCTAAGGAGATATTATTTCCATTTACCCATGGAGAGTTTTTCATAGATTTCTTTATCTCACCTACTGCATCAAATAAGCGAGCACTGTACGTGATTAATGAATCATTACCTTTCCTAGTTCTGATAAGCGCTCGCAAATTCCGAACAACGCATTCTCGGTCGATCCCGCCATAAGATGCACGTAAAAATTCCTGAAGGTCTTTCCAAGATTTACACTTTCTGAACCCGAAACTGCGTGCACGTTCTCCAATATCCCCTTTGTCTAAGTCTAAGAAAGCTTTTGCTTCTGTTAAAGCTTCGGCGCCATCCGCAATTTTCTTAGAATTCAGATAATTATTTACTGATTCAATGAATGTTTCAACATTCTGAGTCAACTTTCCATCAACTAAGCCTTTAAAATTTGTAATGCCTGCATTGAAGTTCGTCAACCTATGACACACAATTGATTGTGACGTACTTGCGTCTGAGTCAGGCATTTTGTAAGTGATCACACGCCCCGAGCGTAATAACATGAAATAAAACCAAATAAGAGGGACGAAAGAGAACAATCCAAAAAAGAAAACGGAAGAACTTGCCTTATGACTCGTGACTGCTAAACAGAAAACGGAGCCCTGCGCAACTAGCGAGAATGGGAGGCGTTAACTTTGCTTCATTATTGCAAGCTTACCATTTCACTTAATTAATTCCCAGTCGCCACTATTCACACTTACCTGGGTGTTTTCTTAACCCCAAACTACTCTACATATCACTCAGACCTATTTTCACAATTCACCACTCCCGAATACTTAAATAGAAAAAAAAACTCACTGTATCAACGCGTAATTCTCTCATGTAGTTGTCCCGTCGCACAAGATCTCAACACTGCTCTCAGCTTGCTGCTAGCCTGCTATCAGCGAGTGCCCCAGGCTCAGTGTTATCGATTAGCCTATTTAATTCCTATCTCTCTTTCGCTATCTTAACCCCAAACATCGCTGCTATCATTTAAACTTTTAACCGCTTCCACCAATAAAACTTTCGCACACCGCTGCCATCAATAAAAATTAACGCCCACCGCTGCCACCAATAAAATCTGTTACACCTACAGATTCAACATTTCTTTAGAAATGCTACGTAACGTGTTTTGCGGTCTATCTCAGAAGCGTGGTAACTCGCAACCCTCTCTCCCCTCTCTCGCTCTCGCACTCAGCCCGCACATCTCTCTCTCTCTCTTCAACGCCATCCTCAAAATGGATGCTCTAAGGAAACACAATCTTTCCTACATAAATAGATTTATTATCAAACAAACCAAACAAATAATGAATTAACAAAGAAAAGATTAAAATGCATGGTAAATGAATTATCAAGTCAAAACAGTCTAATTCAAGATTTAACCTTACTCTGGCTAAAAGCCTTTTTCACTCAAAACTCCCACACATTCCATCTTAGACATTATACGTCTAGTCTTGAAGTCAACCACATTGAAACAACCACTAACTGGAAAGATTGCAGTGTTCTTTCTCTATCACCACAGCACCCCCACAGACATCTGTCGAAAATGAAACAAACCGTAATCTCCCACAAATACAGTACACAAGTATATGACATAATAATGAAAATCTAAAATGCATGGTTAACCAATGTCAAATCAGAACACAATAAAATAGAATATTAAAGTGACATAAATGACTATGTCCAATTCTCCCCACAAATTCATAAGTGTATTGGATATGGTAAATTCACGAGTTCACCGTCCACGCACAAAAAAAAGAGAAGTCTGGATTTACCTTAACTGCCGGTTTCTAAGAAATTGGAACACACAAAGCCACGTCTGGACGATATCGCTCTCGCTTAGTTAATAATCAATCAGACCTAACTTTTGGGCACAATTAGACATAATCTCCATTTTTCTAAAGCACTAACTTACGTACTTGCATACCAACTCGGTCGGTTGCCTCACATATCAGCGTCAATATTGTGTGTTCATCGAGCCAAAACAGCTGAAGCAATTGTACTATCTGCTGACTGCAGTGATTTTGCAACTGTGCGACCGTCCTACTTCCACTTTGTAGCACCTCTTTCGCTTCATCACACTATGACTGAATATGCACAGTAAATTTAAAATGAAACACATTTCCTTACTCGTATATATATATATATATATATATATATATATATATATATATATATATATATATATATATATATATATATATATATATATATATATATATATATATATATATATGTATATATATATATATAAGTCCAATATTGCTTCTCCATATCTGGTTTAGATGAAATATCTGGCTCTGTTGCCCTCAGTTGAACTAGACTTTAGTGCTCTCTCTCTCTCTCTCTCTCTCTCTCTCTCTCTCTCTCTCTCTCTCTCTCTCTCTCTCTCTCTCTCTCTCTCTCTCTCTCTCTCTCAGCTGATCCCATCCCAACCTACTTTGTCAGCTAAGCTAGACCCACCTCTTGCTCTCAGCTGATATAGAGTCCCTCTCTCTCTCTCTCTCTCTCTCTCTCTCTCTCTCTCTCTCTCTCTCTCTCTCTCTCTCTCTCTCTCTTTGTGTGTGTGTGTGTGTGTGTGTGCTGTCACAAATGATGGCATTTTCTTGGCCGTGATGTGACCTCTGTGGGCAAAGAGGGAATCTAAGTTTGTGGTTGTCTGGCAAACTTAATTTTGTAATTTGCTCTGCCCGTGTAAGGAATGGCCACATAAACAAGTGGCAATGCCAACAATAGTTTTTTTTTTATTTACTTTCAATGAGGTATTATCGTGTATAAGACTTTCAGTTACTTTTTTTTCAAATATCATTCGTGCTTATACAGTATTATTTTCTTTTAGATATTATTGTTTTTGGAGGAAGTGATTATTACAGGAATAAAATCGTCTTGTTTTAGTTAATTTAGCAAGGTAGCAGAAAGGAATTATTTAGTCAAAACAAATATATTGCGTTATTTTCTAATTAATGTATATATTGTATGTATATATATATATATATATATATATATATATATATATATATATTATATATATATATATATATATATATATATATATAGATAGATAGATAGATAGATAGATAGATAGATAGATAGATATATAGATATCTTCAGTCATGCTTATTATATTTTTTTTGAAATTGTTGGCCACTGGGTGTGCAGAAGACAAAGAAAAGGAGAAAGGTCTAACTCTGAGTTAGTGAGGCATCAAAAGTAACTTCTCTTTCAATTAAATAATTAAGAAAACACGGGAACCCAGTGCGTCCCATTAATAATAATAATAATAATAATAATAATAATAATAATAATAATAATAATAATAATAATAATAATAATAATAATAATAATAATAATACTTGTGTGGATGTATCCACCGTTCGTATGGACAAGCTGAAACAAAATTGGCCTGGGATTAATGACAAGAAGTATAGAGGACACCAGCTCATAACAAAAAGTCTGTCTGAATTACCTAAGAAAAGTGGCGATCTGGGACTCGTGTGATTAGTTATGACAATAAATTTATTAATCTAAAGCTCACAGACCAACCTGATTCAGCTCTGATATACCACGTAGGCATTATCTGCGCGTCGTTGAGTGTCCAGCGCGTTAGCAAGACACATTGCATGGGTCTTAACCCTATCTGGTGCAAGTGTTCAGATTTTTCAGATACCACGATGCAAACCATAGATTCACTATCGATACATAATGAGTGGTAACCGAGTATTAATATAATGACTTTGAAAGTTGCCCAAAGGTCGTACTGCATGAACTTCCTTTGAAACTGACGGCGCTGGTTGACTCGGCACCAACAATCATAGTGCAGTTACGAGGTTTTCCTCCTGTTATACCTTTCAAGCCTTTCTACTCTCAATTTCCCTTTCAGTACTGAATGACCTCTTTGGTCACAGTGGTTGGTCTTTGGTCTAAATTCTATATTCCATTCCACTAACTATCACAATGGAAATGCTTGGGGAACGAATGTGCTATCGTCTGCCACAGCTCATCATCAGTCACACTGCGCATGTTTAGCTCAGACTATTTCTTGAGGAACATTTCAGTGTTTATATATACAAGAACCTTCACACTTTATAAACAAGCTGATTTGTATCAATAATATACCCTTACAAGCACAAGAAAGTTGAGCTTGACAGTTGTTATCAGTCTACTCGTATCAAACGCAAACGAAGGATGGAGCTTTCAAAATTGTTTTTATTTCTCCCTGATATAGCCCACGCTGCAGGTAGACGAATGTCCACAAACTGTTCAGATAAAAAAATTTCGTTATCATTCAAACTTTGCTCCATGTAGATATCATTACATCAACATAAGAATAACTTTATTATGATAGCAAACTGGAAAAACAACCTTGAAATATGCTAACACTAGAACTCGGAGTATTGACAAACGAACGATAGACCTATACTAGATATTTAATTTTACTGTCCTTCTTTTAGGAACATTTTCATTTCAAAGTAGCCAAAAAAACTTTCTTATTGTAACTATTATTCATTCTATCTAAGAGTCTTTCCAGTGTCTTACTTTAAAAAAAAAGCCTAGGCTAGCCTTTTATGTTATATATATATATATATATATATATATATATATATATATATATATATATATATATATATACAGTGTATAATGTCATCAATACGCAAATGGTGACGGGACCTCAATAAGATTTCAAACTTTTGCTCGATAAGTTACTTGGCCAAACACTACTGAAATTGCCCAGTTACTGGGCTATTATAAAGATTTGTAAGTCCAATAAAAAGCTATGTAAATATGCAAAGTATTCTGAA
Source organism: Macrobrachium rosenbergii (assembly GCA_039081455.1). Lineage (NCBI taxonomy): Eukaryota > Metazoa > Arthropoda > Malacostraca > Decapoda > Palaemonidae > Macrobrachium > Macrobrachium rosenbergii. The sequence goes on from JANJGK010002427.1 coordinate 11,521, forward strand.
TAGAAAACTGGAATACTACATATGGTCATGCATCGCCTTCCATCCAGTGTTGCAGTGGTTGTTCCTTTTACCTTCCCTAGACAGCTTCATGCCTCGTAGACAACAACAATATTCCATGCCATTTCGAATGTTGCCTCTACTCACTTAATTTGCATGCGAGAAATAATTAAAATACCCTTTACTCGCACTCGCACTCGCACTCGCACAGCCAGATGTCTTTCTAGCTACCAACAGTGAGACAAAAGGGTTACTGAAAGACCATCGTTTATTTGTTTGATCTGCGTAGACTATTTGATACATCATACAAGCTCGTCTTTCGTGTGCTTGTATTGTTCTATTATCGAAGTGAAGGTTCTTTGTAAATATAAGCATTTGGAAATATTACTGAAGAAGCAGTTTGCATCTTTATCACAGTAAGCCTAAGATATCGGAAACATTGATGGTAGCCGAACACGAGATAGCTATGCGTATGCCACATCTGCCTAAAACCTGTGTTGGTGAGGCCACAAATGGAATGGAATTGACTATAGCTATTTTACGCTCCAGCAATCTCTGTTCATGCCAAAACTAAATGGTGAATAAATACATACGCACATGTATGTATGTATGTATATGCATACATATACACATGTATATACAAACACACACACACACATGTATATGTATATATATATATATATATATATATATATATATATATATATATTATATATATATATATATATATTATATATATATATATATATATATATATATATATATATATATATATATATATATATATATATATATATATATATGTATGAAGTTTTTTGCGAGGTAGAGCGAATTGGATATTAAAGGACGTTTGTAGCTTAATGCATATATATGTATGTATGTATGTATGTATGTATATGTAATCAGTATGAGAAGACATTATTCATATGGTTTTTAGTTATATTGTGAATAACCTTATATAACCTGTAAATGCTGGTGCTGTCGTTAGTTACATCCTGGTTTTAGTGCTTTCAGAGTTATTTATTCCACTTGGTACAAGAGGACATTGGTGTTTCTGACAATGCTAGGGCCAAAGAACACAGCATAACTATTTTTTGAACAAGATTTTTTTTTTATGTTGAATTAAATATTACCTCTCCTATTCATCACGTTTATATGCCTTTTCACTTTTTATTTCCCCATATGAACAAATATAGTGAGTACAGTGTTTTATCGCATTATATTAGTGAATTTCAAATAGACGTTCGCACTGTTCATACTTGCAATATAATCGTTTTATGCTGAGGTACAGCAGGTATAGTAGAAAAAATATGACATTATCCAATCACTGAATTTTGTTCAAAGCCCTCCATCTCCAGTAAAAAAAACATGTTTTTTATATAATGAGTACCGATTAAGATTACATAAATTATGTTACTGAAATATCAAGGGGAAAAAAGATGAGAAAACTTATTTCAAAATAAAATTTTACTGTCAAAAAATGTAAACTTCACACACAAAACATTATTCTCCTTTACATATAAGGACGCAAATATCATCATCATAATACTAATAATAAATAATCATTATTATTAACATTACCAACAACAACGGCAATAATGATAGTAATTACATCCCATCTGTAGTATATGAAGACGAAAAGGACAACTAAATTTGCAGACATTTAGTGCTTGTCTAAGATGAGAATAGCAAGTGACAATAATAAAGACAGTAATAACATCAGTAATAACACTGTCTTCAGGAGACAAAAATAAACAAAATTCCTTGCATATTAAAAAAAAAACATTGCAGACCTTTAGTCTTTGTTAACAGTGCACAGTACCGGGCCAAGCAAAAGAATTAGGATTACTTTTTGATTTTGTAGCCTACCAGTTATTTCAAGAAGAATATTAACATTTGGCTTATGAAGAACAACAAAAAATAAAACATACATATCACTATCACCCAAATGAAAATATACAGGGTGTGTTGTATCATTATGACATATGCAATTTGTAACAGTTGCAACAGACATGAACAATATGCTGTGGGCAGGTTGCACTCTGGCATAGCTGACACTGATGTTTGATCTTGGAGAGTTTACCGACTGACACCGAAAACCCACTACCATATACGGAATCGAGGCATGGTGCGCATCGTTTTCGTTTTTCTGACTTGTATGTATGGAGTTCATTACTTACTAACACTGAAACTGGTTTCGGATTCCCAAGCATAATGTTCATCTTCGCCACAATACTGCTGTGCAAATTCTTGACTGACTGCGTTTTCTCTATTTGAGGAGTGCAAAGAGATTGAACTAAATCCTACCCAAATGTAAAAGAATTTAGGCGTCGAGGGTCATTGCTTGTATTCATTGAGAACACTGTCTGGGAATTTACTCTAGCTGTATCGAGGACAAAAGAGAAGGCGTTTACTGTCCATCTTCGGGATTTTGTGTTCACAGTGTAAAATTGCGTCTTTTGGTCAATAATGTCTGTACCTCCCTTAGTAAAGTCGTAGAGTTTGTAGATTGCAGGCTTCTTTTGGCTATCGTCTTTGGTAATGGCCAACAGGGGTGATATCGTGCTAAGCAATAAAACGTTCCTTGGGCAAAACTTTACTCTTTGTGTGATTGATGAAGGAGTTCAAGCAAAGTTTTCCTTCCTTTTTTTCCCAGTACACCTCGTAAAATTTATCTTGCTTTCCAGCAATATTCTTTATCTCTGAAGGTATACCTTTTCTACCCGCATCGATTGTGCCTAAGGCATTAATACTCTGTGACAGGAGCCACTCGAACAGTTCTATGCTGGTATATAGTCTGTCTAAACTTATAGTTCGTCCTCTCAGGTCTATACTACTTTTCAGTTGGTTTATAAGAGCCTTCACAGTAGCTAGGGTGCCTGTTACGTAAAATGGCCAGGATCCCTCGATGGGTTTGCCGGAATATGCAACAGTGCTGAAAGTGAAGGGATATCTCACAGTATTGATAGACTTATACAAAAGGCCATACCTAACAGGCTTACTCCTGTTGTACTGACGGAAACCTGTTTGTGTTCTGCAACCATACAATGTTTCATCAATTGTTAGGAAGTCATCAGGCTGCACCACTGAACTACAGTTTCTATTGAAGCATTCAAAAACATCTCTTGCTGCTGCAAACCTGTCGTGTACCCATCTGCGGTGTCTTGTTTTTAGGTCATCAAAAGAAATATTGGCATGGATGAAAGCAAATCTTTTAGCAGACATCACCGCACCAAATATTCGATGTCCAAATGATTCATGAAACAGTATATGATAATCATGGGTATTTAGTCCGAGCAAACCTCTCGCATATAACAGACCGAAAAAGCTTTTCACTTCTACTGAGTCAATTAATCTGATATGACTTCCTTTACTCATTTCTTCCTCATTTAATTCCAACTGGCCCAGCCTTTGCCGGATTTTTTCATATGTGTTTAGTACAATTGTATCAGTTATGTTATTAGACACAAAAAATGCCCATGC
>JANJGK010002427.1:17500-42500 GCA_039081455.1 Macrobrachium rosenbergii
ATATATATATATATATATATATTATATATATACATACATATATACATGTTATCATTTACAGTCATGAAAGGGAAATACGTCTGACACTATTGATATTACCGTCTTCACACAGCCTAGGCCTAGTCTGCTCTTTAGTCATTAATATTCTTGAAACAAACACACACACACACATATATATATATATATATATATATATATATATATATATATATATATATATATATATATAATATATATATATATATATATATATATATATATATATATATATATATATATATATTTATATATATATATATATATATAATATATATATCTATATATATATATATATATATATATATATATATATATATATATATATATATATATATATATATATATATATATATAAAGCAGACAGACCTACAGCATGACCTCTTTTCAGGACTAATGTAAGTTGAATGAATTTTGTTTGAATAGCAAAGACAAAAGATTGCACCTGCTGTCACGCTAATTACTAAAATTTACTCTATGACTACACACATTGTTATTTATTAATGTTTCATTGATATTTTCTTGTGTTGAATAAGCTTTCCTAATGAGTTTCGCGGGACTGAGTTTCAGAATACAGTTCTGAATACTAAATATTCTGTGCCAGGAAAGCACAGCATAGGCCTACTTTTTCACACTGTTGCGGTACAATGGGGCTTAGGTCAGGTAAACTGTTCATTTATACATTGTTTCTGACACTAAACTTCAGTAGAGTTCCTAGTGCCTACAGATAGCCTTATAGGCAATCAATGTTGTTATTTAGTGATTATATGTACTACAACACTAGATCGGGTAGTCCGTAGCTTGGTGACTAGTAGACCTATAGTGGGTAATCTTTGTCTCATAGTTCATCTACCCGAAGAGTGATGGGCTTCAACAAAAGAAAGCACTTATGGCAACATACACGAATAAATTAACCTTATCTCAATCAGCACTTACAGTTTCTTTTTTATCTGCATAGACGATATGAAACAGCGTGAGAAAAGACGATTATGAAACAGCGTAAGAAAAGACCCACATCTGACTCTGTCACGCAAGATCTGTGATGAGCGTTTAGTCTTCGATAATCTGATTGCGCCCGCTTTTGATCAAACAGTCTGTTAATTTTCATATTCTTTGTTAAAAAAAAAGGTTTTGAAAACTCGTGTAGACACAAATGAAAGTTTCGTATCATGATTTTATGGTATAGGTTCTGCCATTTGCTTGGTGCAATATTGTAGTTCAGTCATACGTCTGGCAGAAGTGTAACACATTTCTTTTCAAATAATTTCGCCTCTGTTTTTTATTGTTTCGTCCGACATGATGTTATTTCGGTTTTATTCTGGGAAAACCATTTTAATATGACATACAAAACTAATGAAAATGAAAATAATTAATAATTTCCCATATATTGGTAATCATAGAATCAACTAAAAATGATTATTAAATAAAATTATCTAAAAATGAAAAAAATCCCGTAGGGTGGGTCTGCCCAGACCCAACTTGCACCAGATAGGGTTAAGAGACTGGCCAGTCTTGGAGGCCTTTGGGCCTCATCCTTGAAGTTCTTGGGCCCTCTCCAGGCCTGCTTCCCCAGCCTGGCAGGATACCTGCCTTCCTCCGAGGAAGCAGCCTCTGGGTCGGACCCTTCCCTTCAAGGCTCCCCTCAAGAGACTGGCCAGCCTTGGAGGACTTTGGGTCTCATCCTTGAAGTTCTTGGGCCCTCTCCAGGCCTGCTTCCCCAGCCTGGCAGGATACCTGCCTTCCTCCGAGGAAGCAGCCTCTGGGTCAGACCCTTCCCTTTAAGGCTGCCCTTAAGAGACTGGCCATCCTTGGAGGACTTTGGGTCTCATCCTTGAAGTTCTTGGGCCCTCTCCAGGCCCGCTTCCCCAGCCTGGCAGGATACCTGCCTTCCTCCGAGGAAGCAGCCTCTGGGTCGGACCCTTCCCTTCAAGGCTGCCCTCAACAGACTGGCCAGCCTTGGAGGACTTTGGGTCTCATCCTTGAAGTTCTTGGGCCCTCTCCAGGCCTGCTTCCCCAGCCTGACAGGATACCTGCCTTCCTCCGAGGAAGCAGCCTCTGGGTCGGAGCCTTCCATTCAAGGCTGCCCTCAAGAGACTGGCCAGCCTTGGAGGACTTTGGGTCTCATCCTTGAAGTTCTTGGGCCCTCTCCAGGTCTGCTTCCCCAGCCTGGCAGGATACCTGCCTTCCTCCGAGGAAGCAACCTCTGGGTCGGACCCTTCCCTTCAAGGCTGCCCTCAAGAGACTGGCCAGCCTTGGAGGACTTTGGGTCTCATCCTTGAAGTTCTTGGGCCCTCTCCAGGCCCGCTTCCCCAGCCTGGCAGGATACCTGCCTTCCTCCGAGGAAGCAGCCTTTGGGTCGGACCCTTCCCTTCAAGGCTGCCCTCAAGAGACTGGCCAGCCTTGGAGGACTTTGGGTCTCATCCTTGAAGTTCTTGGGCCCTCTCCAGGCCCGCTTCCCCAGCCTGGCAGGATACCTGCCTTCCTCCGAGGAAGCAGCCTCTGGGTCGGACCCTTCCCTTCAAGGCTGCCCTCAAGAGACTGGCCATCCTTGGAGGACTTTGGGTCTCATCCTTGAAGTTCTTGGGCCCTCTCCAGGCCCGCTTCCCCAGCCTGGCAGGATACCTGCCTTCCTCCGAGGAAGCAGCCTCTGGGTCGGAGCCTTCCCTTTAAGGCTGCCCTCAAGAGACTGGCCAGCCTTGGAGGACTTTGGGTCTCATCCTTGAAGTTCTTGGGCCCTCTCCAGGCCCGCTTCCCCAGCCTGGCAGGATACCTGCCTTCCTCCGAGGAAGCAGCCTCTGGGTCAGACCCTTCCCTTCAAGGCTGCCCTTAAGAGACTGGCCATCCTTGGAGGACTTTGGGTCTCATCCTTGAAGTTCTTGGGCCCTCTCCAGGCCTGCTTCCCCAGCCTGGCAGGATACCTGCCTTCCTCCGAGGAAGCAGCCTCTGGGTCAGACCCTTCCCTTCAAGGCTGCCCTCAAGAGACTGGCCAGCCTAGGAGGACTTTGGGCCTCATCCTTGAAGTTCTTGGGCCCTCTCCAGGCCCGCTTCCCCAGCCTGACAGGATACCTGCCTTCCTCCGAGGAAGCAGCCTCTGGGTCGGACCCTTCCCTTCAAGGCTGCCCTCAAAAGACTGGCAAGCCTTGTAGGCTTTTGGGGCCAATCCTTAAGGGGCTTGGGCCCTTTCCATGGGAAGGGTCAGACCCATAGGCTGCTTCCTTGGAGGAAGGAAGCGGCCTCTGGGTCGGACCCTTCCCCTCACCAATACTCTTTGCTTTCTCTTACCCTGCTTTTCAAATCTGACACTTTCTGTCTCCGAAGGCTTCCAGACGATTTGAAGCATCTCGGAGATTATTCTTGGACACTTTGAAGCTCGGCGCATGCGCGAATGGCATTTCTCTCGTCCTTCCAGGAGCCGGAGACTGAAGGATTCCAAAATGTCTTCAAGGAAAATCTCGAAGGTTTTAGATCATTTCAACATCGCGATAACCATTACTTGGAGTTCTTTTTCCGGCACATAAACAGCTTCTTTGCTTTAAGGAGTCGTCTTCTATAAACTTATGAGATTCCCTCTTACTGACGATATTGATCATCCCTTCGATTCTTCCTTGCTTCTCCGAAAAGTAATTCTGTGAATCCAAAATCTTTGAAGCAGTTTCTAACACCTCAGGTTATCTACTTTTTTCTTCGTCAGCATTCTTCAGTATACCTCCACGCCGATGTCCTCTCTTTTTTGTTCCTTCTCTTTCTTATTTCGAGCGAAGAACTGCTCCAAGCGGTGATTTTGGGCATCCAAAATCCCCTCTCAATCAGCTTAGAAAACACCTCAAGTTCTCTACCTTTTATTTCGTATAAATTCTTCAGTTCCTCCCTTCCACTGTCTTCCTCTCTTCTTGACTATTTCCTTCCTTATTTCGAATGAAGAGCTTACGTCCGTAAGTGACAAAGTGACAATACGACTGTAGAGATGCCGAATAATCGCAGAAGGAGGGAACCTCGACTTCATACTGCTTCGCGAAGTAGTCCATATTTTCAGCAGTAAACAATTGCAGATTGAAGCTATCTGCCATTCTCGTGATGTACTTTTCCCTCTTGAAAATCTCTTTTAGTCGATCTGCTTCGTCATCCAGTTCATTTTAACCATAAGCTTCACCTTCTTTGCTCACATGCTGTCTCTGAAGGCTTCAAAACGTCTTCCTGGAGGATCCCTGAGATGGCCACTGTAGTCCTTGGTGTCAGTGCACCTGCTGAGTGATGGCGCTATACGCATGAGCGGAAGAATTCTAAAACGTCTGCAGGAAAAACACGAAGATATTACGGCGCCAGGCGACAATGATTCTTTCTTGCAGCAGAAGGTATGAAATTTTCTTGAAAGATTTATTGCCACGAAAACATCAATATTTTAAAAATGGAAATAAATTAAAAATTTAGTGAAAAATCATCATCGTATCCTTTTCTCTCGTCGCCGGGAGAAATATATATATATATATATATATATATATATATATATATATATATATATATATATATATATATATATATATATATATATATATTATATTATATATATATATATATATATATATATATATATATATATATATATATATATATATATATATATATATATATATATATATATATATATATATATATAATATATATATATATATATATATATATATATATATATATATATATATATATATATATATATATATATATATATATATATATATATATATAAATATATATATATATATATATATATATATATATATATATATATATATTATATACATATATATATATATATATGTATATATCTATATATATGTATGTATATACATATAGATAGATAGATAGATAGATATCTCCTCCCGACGACGAGGGAAAAGGATACGATGATGATGATTTTTCGCTAAATTTATATTTCTTTCTTTAAAAATAAAAAGCTTTTTTCGTGGCAATAAAGCTTTATAGAAAACTTCACCCCGGGGAGGACAAGATCAACTTGGAAATTATTATTATAGATAGATTCATATACATGGCCGCGTGGGTTCAATGCGTCCACTGTAGTCCTGAGTTCTTGTCCTTCTCTGGTTCGAGCCCACGGGACGACGAACTTATTATCAACTAAAAAATTCCCCTTCGGTAACATATATGAAAATATATTATTTCCGAGGTAGAGCGAATTGGATATTAAAGGACGTTTGTAGCTTACTGATTGTATATGAATCCCGGTGATGTGATAAAAAGTCATATGTATATATAAGTATATATATATATGTACATATATATATATACATATATTATATATATATATATATATATATATATATATATATATATATATATATATATATATATATATATGTGTGTGTGTGTGTGTGTGTGTGTGTGTGTGTGTGTGTGTGTGTGTATACACTGGTTTGTGCGTCTGTGTGCGTTAATTTTTCCCAATAGTTAGAAATAAGGTGGTCTCAAGAATTTCTGTTTCCTGAAATGGTCATCACTAGCGTCCAGTAATCCAGTCAGCTTCAAGAGAAAAGTGACCTCTTTTGTTTTAACAAGGCTTCTCCATTGCCATTGATCACCTTATTAAGGGAGAGAGAGAGAGAGAGAGAGAGAGAGAGAGAGAGAGAGAGAGAGAGAGAGAGAGAGAGAGAGAGATATGGCTGCCTCCAGCAAGGAATGAATAAGTGTTTTCGCATAGCAGAGTAAGTTATAAATATATAGTTTTTTTATGGTACCAGTATCAAATTATAATAGTAGATCTTTTGATGGATACAGAGTAGTTTAAAATCGCTTGTCTTAATTAAAGAAAAATTCTTCTTCGGAAAAGAAATAATTTTTAGATTATATATATTTATATATATATATATATATATATATATATATATATATATATATATATATATATATATATATATATATATATATAGTGTGTGTGTGTGTGTATGTATAAATTTTTGGCCTTTGACGATCAGAATTGATCTCACCCCTGGGGCATTTTCGCCAACAAAGCGTCACTGAAATGAGGGTTTAGTTTTACCAGCGATGGGCCCTTCCCCATTCTCTGCTCTGTTAGCTAGCCAGGAGCCTATGGCGTCTCTGCTTTTTTGCAGAAAGCAGATGATTCCTTTGCAGAGTCCCGAAACCACTTATTTCGCTGTTGACTGTAGGAAACACGCCTTTGCTGAAGGTGTTCCTCGATGCCTAAGCTCCTGCCACACTACAATCCTCAGAAGGTGGGAAAACCAATTTCGTGTATTATGTGGTAGGCATCCAATGGCAAGAGAGTTCCAGCTCGAAGATCTTCCTTCTCTTGTCTCCTACGTCTGCGGTGACCTTGTTTCTCGTTCTCTGGAAATTCATCATCTGTGTTCGCAAAGAAGCAGAGTCCGATCCATACGGATCAACTGTAATCGGACACAAGTGACGCATCTGGATTCTGGAGACATTTTCGTCTCCACTGAGCTGCTGCAGTCTTCGGGAATTCTTGGGATTCCCGGGAATGTCAGGGACTTCCAGCAGATGGCAATGATTTGGAATAATTCTTCATCTCTTTTTATAACTATATGTATGTGTAATTGTATGTAAATAAATAAAGCTCCGCTAGAAGATGAGGATCCGTAACCAAGCCCCGGGGATTCTCTGGAGACGCCGAAGCCAATCTTGCGAAAGTTCCCGGAAGGTCGACACGACATGCCTCAATCACTTAGCTTGTTTTCATGTGTTTGTGTGTGTGTGTGTGTGTGTGTGTGTGTGCTTATATAGCGATTCATTTTCTAATTTATTTTTTTTCTGAGAGAAAATTTAATGGAAACATGTTTTAATTTCATCACGGATTTCAATAATGACGACTTTTCATTAATAAAGTGAATAATTGACAACGGGTGCCTAGAATTTAAATGTAAACAGGCGACTTCACCAAACATTTGCGAAAGATAAAGCCATGTAACGTTTGACCTGTTTTATACATACATATATACATACATGCATACATACATACATATATATCTATTTATATATATACACAAATATATGTACATATTTACACTGTGTTTGCGTGTAAACTATATGTGCAGGTTTTTATATAGGCTATATATATATATATATATATATATATATATATATATATATATATATATATATAGAGAGAGAGAGAGAGAGAGAGAGAGAGAGAGAGAGAGAGAGAGAGAGAGAGAGAGAGGATATATATATATATATATATATATATATATATATATATATATATATATATGTGTGTGTGTGTGTGTGTGTGTGTGTGTGTGTGTGTGTGTGTGTATAACAGTATATATATACATATGTATATGTATATGTATATGTACACGTTTACACGCACGGTATAAGTGAACAAGTGTTGAACGAGTATTATCAGGGCAACATTTGCCCTAAGTATTGCAACCTGCAGTTATCTTGCTCGTCAATAAACTAACTCGAATGAAGGAAAATTTCCTCTTGAACTGGTAGTTAGGGAATGTTGAGTGTCAGTTTTAAAACCACTTAATTTCTACTTAAGTTTTCAGACATGTATTTGCAAAGCAAATATTTATTTCATTTACGCTCGTTACCTGCGTTTAATTAACATTCGCATAAGCTCCAGTTTGTATGTTTAGTGCCTTCCTTATGAAGCTCCTTCCTACCTCTTGTTTTTCTGGTTCGTTCTAGTGGAGGAGCAGCAACTATATATAAACAGTTTTAAATCATCCATGCACTGATACATGAATACCTCAGGTATTATAGAAATCTCGCTAAAGCCATCAGTTATGATTTTGTTATACCCTGGAATCTCGCTAAGGTCATTAATCATGATTCCAGTCTATTTTGGAATCTTGCCAAAGTCTTTGCTCATGATTTCAGTCTATCCAGGAATCTCGCTAAAGTCGTTAGTCCTAATTCCAGCCTATCCAGGAATCTCGCAAATGTCATTAATCATGATTTCAGCCTATCCTGGAATCTTGCAAATGTCGTTAGCTATGGTTAGAGTCTATCCTGGAATCTATAAAGTCATTAGTCATGATTCCAGGCTATCCTGGTATCTCGCAAATGCCACTAGTTATGATTCGAGTCTATCCTGGAACATTGCCCCACGTAAGGTCGCGTATTGCCCGAGTTGTCTTTTCGGGCGCGACATGGCAACTGCGCAATGTTATCAAGGTGTCATTCACTCGGCGCCACTCGAGGACGCAGCAGCCGAGTAATGTTGTCAACCTGTCTTTCTCCTTCTCACAACGATACCCCCAGCAATGACTTTTCGGAGACATTTACTTTCGCGATGCGACTCATGCAAAAGTATTTGAGGGAAGGAAGGGACAGGGAAAACGTCAAAGGAGAAAGGGAGGAGGAAGCGTCTGCGAAAATTACTTTCGCTTCTATTTAGGTTTTTTTCCACCACAATAGAATCTGACTTTGGTCGTTTTCTTGTTTATGTGACTGCGCCAGCGAGAAGCCATTTCACCTTTACGGAGTCATTTAATTTTGGAGTGGGGTTGGGGGGTGGATGGGGGCCAGGGGGATGGCAGCAGGTCATCGGCATGATGTTTTTTTTTTTTTTGTAAAAACTATTATTAGGCTACTTTGTAGAACAAACCACCACACAAAATTAAATTTTGTAAGAATATTTCCTGATATACGTAACAATTTATGTGCAAGTACACCGATCTCTCTCTCTCTCTCTCTCTCTCTCTCTCTCTCTCTCTCTCTCTCTCTGGTCTAGTAGCGCAGTGCCAGAGCATTCAGTTCACAAACTGAATAACCAGAGTTCGATTCCGTAACTAGACAAGGAAAGCATAAAGGTTGGGGTTCATAACCTAAAATCAGTATGCCTCTGCTGAACTAAGCAGTGAATTATGTACCTAGTTGGTAGTGGACTGTTGTGGGCCGCTGTTAGGGTCGAGGGACAGAGAGGGAGAGGGAGGTATGAAGGATAAAAAACAACAGACGTGAGTATTCATTATTCCGTGTAAATATCTACCATTGCAGCTGAAGGACCTCTCTCTCTCTCTCTCTCTCTCTCTCTCTCTCTCTCTCTCTCTCTCTCTCTCTCTCTCTCTCTCTCTCCACTTATATTTTAGCACTTTTATTTCACTCGCATTTTACCTTAGGGTAGAAAGAGCTAGAGCCCTCAAGGCTTGTCAGAAGTTCCCCTTCATAAATGAGGTGGGTCTAATAATCCCACTGCTTTGATAAGAGCCCATGTTACTTCTTCCATAGACCTCTCCCGTTCGGCTTTTGTGACGGGTTTCTGTTTGTGTGTGTGTGTGTGTGTGTGTGTGTGTTTCGATAAAATGATTTCCTTATCAGTATTGCCGAATGTTCACAGTAGAATAATGAATAATATCCTTATAGTACTTACTTACAAGGCATTGTCCTTCGTGGTAGCTAATTCAATAATGCAAGTTGAGGTGTTACTGGATCGCCCCAGAAACTGAAGACTTTCAGAAAGGTCTCCAACCCAAAGAGACCTAAACATTTGGCGGGAAGTGCTGCAACCCCACAGATGTCCCGCTCAGCAGTAATTATCCGTATATATACCCCTTTTCATCATGAAAAGCAACTTTACCGAACTACACACTTGTAGGATGCCCATAAGTCAACCTGATACCCAACAGTATCTAAAATCTCATTTCATTCCAATATTACTGTCCATGGAATTGAATCCTATTGAATCTCAGAGCAACAATGTCACCAAAATGGACCTTGATAGTGTATATAGTATGTTCAGCGGCAATGGGTCCCATCGATGTCAAAGAAACCAACTTTGATTGATACTTGATAATGCATTTTGAGTGTGTGTGTGTGTGTGTGTGTAAATGACACTTGTTCTTACATAAGCATAAGTTTGCCTTCTCTATTTAAACTCTATGAATCCAAACACTTTGAGTTCTGATAGATCTTCCAGGATCCCCGCTCTCATCTAATGATGGAAAACTAGTCCTTGGAACCTTAATTATTTAGGAATCTCAGGTTTTTGAGAGGTTAACACACCGTAAACAAAACCGTATTTGAGCAGAAACGAATCTGTACTGGCTTTGAATGTTATCATTTCACCAGAGAACAAGAAAATAACATAAATACGAATTAATCGAATTAATTAGTTCAGTTTATGTCAGAAATAGGGCTCTACACACTTTTTTAGCGCACCTCATTATGAAAAGGACCTTTAATTTTGTAAAAAAAAAAAAAAAAAAAAAAAAAAAAATTTGTCAACCTTAATATGTAAACATGTCTTTCAGGACACCATTGAATCTGGCTGATAGATCACGATGTGTTCCAATCTTCATTCACAAATATAACTGTGATATTGAAAGGAGTATTATGCAAATTCATTCTCTTGAAGTTCAGTGGAAAGTCAGTGGAGTTGAACAGCAGAAGTAGGCTAAACACCTACCAGTACGAACTAACAACTGACTGATCCCGCTGACTTGTTCGCTACCCAAACTGCTGAGATCAAGCAATTGGCGAACCAGGAGTCAAACAAAGCGGGATAGAAATGATTGAGGAGGAAATGAATTAATCTCAACAGCCGGTTTAGCCTGTATGGGTAAGGGAGTGGGGACATCGTGGGGCGGGGCCCCATGGGATGGGCTCTTGAATGGGGAAACCCGCATAGGAGGACGCCAGGAGACAAGGTGAGGGGCTGAAAATGGCAGGAGAGAGAGAGAGAGAGAGAGAGAGAGAGAGAGAGAGAGAGAGAGAGAGAGAGAGAGGAGACTGGTAAGGGAGGGCTTCATCAAAGACCTTTATTATAAGCCCATTATAGCCCAAGTGTCTGTTACTTCCATTATCTCGGTACTTCTCACAATGCTTTGGTCTCGTGTCACCTACTAACTTCAACTCATACCATATCACGTGTTATGAAAGACTGAAAAAGAAAGAGAGAGAGAGAGAGAGAGAGAGAGAGAGAGAGAGTATGGGGAGGGAGGGATAGACGAAATTTACGTATTAGATCCATAAACGTTGGCCAGTACCTTATTCTCCACAACATAGGTTCTGGCACCCAACCCACTTCTCCTTCGACAGGACCTTGAAATTCAATTTCGTGGTACTAAGGCCCTGTGACAATAAGGTTCTGACGTTGCGTGAAGGCTCAGAAAGGATTCACCTGTCTTCGGATGAAAGGAAGAAGTATACTGTCATTAACGTATGTTGCAGAACAATAGGCGAATGCTAGACTTGCCATGGAAGCAAAAGCGGGCTATTTGTGGCGTCTGCTTTTTAGTTATAGAATGATTGACAGACACATGCTTTGCAACCTTTCATTTACGTTTACACGATACATACGCTAGAGTACCAAAGATGAAATAGAAAACCAGGATAAAATTAAGGAAAGGGAGAACCTGTTTTGGGCCCTGAAATATATTTGCATTGATGATAATAAAAATTACCATCGTTTCTATTTTTTCTGTTTGTACTGTAGATGTTTGTAACCGCTGTTGCTAACACTTCTCTAACCTCTTTTATTTTTATGATTGTAAATCTTTTACAGATACTGAAATCCATACTGTACTATGGAGAAAAGTTTAGTATTTCTTGTAGTCCTGAGATGAGTAGATTCCTGAGGGTAAGTCCTCACTGCAGTAAAACATGTCATGAACACACGTTGGAAACTTATCACATACATATCGCAAACAAGTTAAA
Source organism: Macrobrachium rosenbergii (assembly GCA_039081455.1). Taxonomy (NCBI): domain Eukaryota; kingdom Metazoa; phylum Arthropoda; class Malacostraca; order Decapoda; family Palaemonidae; genus Macrobrachium; species Macrobrachium rosenbergii. The sequence goes on from JANJGK010002427.1 coordinate 29,201, forward strand.
TAAAAGTCAGCGACTTATTGGTAGCAGTTCTGGCTAGTGCTTGATATAATTATCCTGAATTTGCCAAAGATTCTTTCTCCACCTACAGTTGTTGACTTATTTCCAACCTGCTTGTGATATGTATGAGACAAACATCTGATATGTATGGGACATGTATGGGATAAGGGGGAGGAAACCTTGTCAGACCCTCTTTATCCCAACCTTGGCTTCACACTCTTTCTGTTACAGTGACTGATTCGACTGACTCCCAGATGAGGCAGCCTGTTAATTAATAGCCTCAGTTGATACGGCAGTTGATCTGTCAGTCCATACCCACTGGCGTCTGAAAAGGAATAAAATGGATAGTGGAGTCTGTTTACTTAATTCCATTTATTTATATATTCATTTTGCTTTTACATTTTATTATTTTTATTTATATATTCATTTTACTTTTAACATTTTATTCATTTTATTTATATACTCAATTTGCTATTTAATTTTTATCTTCGAAACCATTAGGAATTTGCATCACCCAAAATTTCCAGCCCGTCACGTATTAGTTGTAATTGCTATGTGATGAAATATAATGTGCATCCATGTATTATTTTACTCTACGGATAATAAACCCCACACGAGAGTTGCCGCCATTTAGCACGAAGCCAGTTTCTCTCACCACAGGTCCCAAAATCAAGCCCAGGAGCGTTAGGCAAAAATACGTGGTTTTACTAGTAATTAAGATAAAAGCTGAAACTTTGCACAAGTGTCGAGATATGTGACATGAACAACCTATCAAACGTCCCTTGGCCTCCCACGCTTGCGTTAGCTCCCATATTGGAAAATGGCCATCAAATTGGAATTCGCTTAAAATTGAAATATCTCATAAAATAATGGTTTTATCAAAAAACCTCGCTGAGTAAAAGTTGTTCAGAACTTATTGTTTAGTAGAAATGAGTAGTTCCTTTTACAAAATTAAGGAATTTTATATGAAATAAGAATAAAAAATAGTGAAACTATTCCTATAATTTTATTTTCAAAAACAATTTCCACAGAGCTGGTGGTCTGAATGACCAAATGTTTCGAAACAAAAGTTACAGAAAAATATCTTCTTTTCAAATATATAAAGTTTGTACATATCTAGAATAATAAAGTATTATCAGTGTAAATAAATAGAAAATCAATATGGCAAATGGCTAGACAAACAAAAAAATGAAACAGTACGTACCTTTTGTTTCTCTAATTAAAAGATTGCCTTACTTTGCTAGAGTTCCACTCAATTACTGAACAGTAATGTCGCTTTATGCTTTGTTCCATTCTGTTTACTAATGAGCTCCGAAGTTACACTGAGAGAAACTGATGCTATTTTTTTTTCTGTAATCACGGGATGCAGCGAAACTCTGTTTTATATATATATATATATATATATATATATATATATATATATATATATATATATATATATATATATATATATATATATATATAAGCGAATCCCACAGGAAAAAGACAGGCAGAAGTTCAAATGAGACACAAATATAAAGAAGGTTACAAAGCAAACAAAAAGAACAAGAATACCAGATGGTCAGTTGTCAAAGGGTAATAAACAGAAAGTTAATCCAGGATAATCCGGGATCGAGCTGTCACAAACTGAACCTAAGATCAAACAAAAAGAAATACTAAAGTTTAGGCTTACAAAATCCAAAACATGTATAACCTTGAATACCAGATGGTTAATTGCCAGGGGTTAAAAAGAAAAGGTTAATCCAAGGCAAATCCGGGATCACGCGGTCACAAACTAATCCAAATATATACTTAACCATAAGAAAAACGGAATCTTACCCATTCAAATTGCAGTAACGTATAAAAATTAATATTAATTTTGCTTATATTTATCAACAACTTTTTTAATTATTAAAGCATCAAGTTTAAATAAACCAAGACTTAAATTTAGAACATTTTCATTATTTGACTTAATAAAACAAGATTCGATGACATTCCTTTTAACTGTGTCATTGCACGGGACTAAAGGTCTTGCTTTACTCCAGTTCTCACAGAATATTGGTGTTGAGGACACTTTTCTCTCTTCTCTTAGTTTGAATAATTACAAAACTATATAAGATTAAATTAAGATTATTTGTGCCTTAGTTTTTCGTTGCTGTCGCCTGTGAAGATGACACCTTGACTTACTTACTGTAGTTTATATCATAACCTCTTTTCCGTGGCTTTCCAGGGCCTTGGGATTCGCTTCTTATTCTTGAATGATACACTTCAGCATGCTTCTTCTTCTTCTTCTTCTTCTTCTTCTTCTTCTTCTTCTTCTTCTTCTTCTTCTTCTTCTTCTTCTTCTTTTTGAATCATTTGATTGTAATATTTTTGATGTTATTCCAATCTTAACTCAGTTTTGTGGTTTCATAAATTTTCAACTGCTCCTCAATCCCTGTCGCCTTTCTCATTTTTTGGTACATAAGTATTCGGTTCTGTAGAAGAATGAGAGTAAGGTCAAAACAGTCTGCTTGAATGTCCATGCTAGTAGAAGCATCAGTGTGCGAAAGCATCACATGCACCCCAATACATTAGAGCTAATGAAAAATGAGCAAAAAGGCATAGGAATGTATTTTAATAGTTCATTTTAAAATGCTTTCATTCATGCTATTCTCAGCTTTTGTGATTCCATAATGTTTCCTGCAAGTGACAGGACAACTTTGGCTCATGTGTCTGTAAGCGCGCTCGTACACACATTCACATATACATTTACACTGAACATTTGTAATGGAGTAAAATTCTGTTAGTAAACAAAATTTCGACGGGAAAAATATTCATCAAACGAAAATTCGACTTTAACAAGCAAAATATCTCTTTTTCAAATACTATTGAGCAAAATATCTCTTTTGCAAATATTGTTGAGCAAAATATCTCTTTTTCAAATACTATTGAGCAAAATATCTCTTTTTCAAATACTATTGAGCAAAATATCTCTTTTTCAAATACTATTGAGCAAAATATCTCTTTTTCAAATACTATTGAGCAAAATATCTCTGCAGCCAGCCGAATCAGGTCGCCAACAAACAAAACATGGTCTTTAGCAAACACAACATATAACAAGTCAGGCAAGGCCCTCTATTTATGCAGAGGATGTGGAAGAAAAGTCCCAGGAGACCTATTAGACTTACACGCGGACAACTTCATGGAAACCACGAAAATAACTTAATGAACTTGTTACCTTGTTTGGAAAGGATTGGCAGTCAATCAGAATTTAGATTTAAAGACAAGGATAGAAGACAGTGTTGCCTCTCACTAATAAAACCGATTCAAGATATCAGCCACAAAAACTGAACTAAAAAAGAAAAAGTATAAAAAAATAAAAACAAGAATTAACAAAATTCGCATCTACAAAAAAAGGCCGTTGAAGCTTAAACAGGGCGAATCTCCTAAAATGTCACAATAAAGGGACGAAGCTGGCCCTCAGAAAGAAAACGAAAAAAAAAAGGTGGGGAAAAGGAGATGCAATGAAAACGAGCCACGAAGGGACAGAGACCCATGTATGGGGGGTAGCGCCGCCAGTGCACCTCACGGAGTGCACTGTACTCATTACTAAAGGTTATTAACTACGTCCCTTCAGCCCCTACCTGCAACCCCTTTCATTCCTTTTACCGTACCTGCATTCATATTATCTTTCCTCCAACTTGCTATCCACCCACTCCTGACAATTGTTTCACAGTGCCTCAACTGCTTTGAGGTTTTCCTCCTGTTACACCTTTGAAGCCTCCCTGCTCTCAATTTCCTTTGCGGCGCTCAGTGACTTCATAGGTCCCAGTGCTTGCTTGGCCTTTGGCCTCAACTCTGTATTCCATTCCATTCCATTCCATTCCTTTCCATTCCAAGGAAAAGAGGCGCGAGAACAAAAGCAATCCTGCAGGATATTATGCAGGAACCACACATCCTGCAGTCACGCACAGAGAGGCACAGACTGACAGCAGCGACTGAGTGTCGGCTCATGCAAATTCCTAAAGCAAGCAAGGAAGGCAGTGAACGGAGCCGGTGCTTGCATGCATGGCGGAGCAGAACCTCTGCCTGCTCATAATTTTCCGTGGAACCACAATAGTCTAACTGTAATACTTCAATACTTGTCATCTGACTCCGACCAGTCTAATCACCGCTGGCCTTGATGCTTTATATAAAATTGAATTTGCTTGGTCAGAGGTTCGATCTAGTTGAATATGTTTTTCATTTTCTTTGTGAGCCTAGTGTTGTCAGAAATGCTAGATGTTGTAAGGAATGTTGGTGTTGCAAAATTGCATTTTCCTTTATGCCTAATTTGTAGGTGTGTAATGTTTTTATTGAGTTTCTTTAAAGGAAGGAGTAGTGACAGACATTCATTTGTGTATTATCTTTTTCAAAAGTGTTTGTCTGTATCGTGTTGATAGTCCACTGTTTGTTGTGGGTGCCTGACACACTGTTGGAACTCCAAAAGCCTAGCAGGTCCATGCTTCATTCTTGGCTTATTCTGTTGTCATGTAAACCTTGTATTATACAGTATTACAGTGAATAAAAGCCAACTGATTATGAAGATATCATCTTTGCTTCCAAACCAACCAAGTTTTAACATATAGTAGGTAAGGTCCCTTTCTTGGATTCTGTTGGAATCAAGAAACAAAATTAGCCGGTAGTAGAATTAAATCAGTTCTGAGAAATTCAAAAACTTCGACATAACGCCTAAGGGAGAAGATTCTCTCTTTTGCACAAATCTAATTTTAAGGGCCTTTTAACATCTGACTCCGAAATTCCGGAATCTCTGAAAGGTCATTCCCGATATTCCAGGATATAATTCGATAATTATGAGGACATATTCCAAGAAAGAGCCATTTGTCTTCGTTCTGTATTTTTGAAACTATACCATCAAGATCTCGTTTCTGGTATTCTTATGTGGTTGGAAAAAATGGGACGACTTCCTCTTATTGAGAGGTTGTGTTAGAGAGAGAGAGAGAGAGAGAGAGAGAGAGGTCCTCCCTAAAGGCGTTTTTCATTTGTTTCTCATCAGTAAACCCGGAAGTTCCTTTTGGAAGAAGCAGCTGTGAAGAGGAAGAACCGCGAGAGAGAGAGAGACAGAGGGTCGTTCGTAGGTGCCACCAGCCGCCTCTCTCTCAGGAGGAGGAGGAGGAGGAGAGGAGGAACAAGAATGCAACTGAAGAGTGAAGACCTCAGTCAGAACAGAAGAAGAACTACAGAGGAAACGAGGTTCCCAATGGTGGTGGGCAGACCTTCGCTTACCGCTGTCCAGCCGCCATCTTTCCACTCCGATTCCCTCTACTATTCCTCCTCCTCTTCCTCTGACTAAGGCCGCTTTCACACGTATCGACTTTACGCCGTCCGCCGTCTACGACCCAGCGCCGTGCATTCCAGAGAGAGCGCCGTTGTGTTTGACGGCGGACGCCGTCCACGCAACGGCACGACCTGTGCCGTCCACCTGCCAGTTGCCTCCAGTCTTTCATCATGGACACACAGGACCACTTGCTCTACCTATATTACTTATATCTAAAAAGAAAAAACATCGTTCACACACGGCAGAAAGTGGGTCCATAATATCAATGTTGCCAGACCAGTGGTTGGAGCTTTTGTGACACTTTATGAGGAACTCAGAAGGGATGCAAAACAGTTTTTCAACTACTTCAGAATGAGTAAAGAATTTGTTCTTTGCATCGTCGCTCATAGACTCAAAGTCCGGGTTCAGGTGATGGCAGATTTCCCTCCATGCTGCAGTAGTTTCAGTCTTGGACTTGTATGCTTCAAGGCTTTTGTCCCAGAGAACAGGCCTCTCTTGAACCAGGCTAATCAACAATTCAACGTCTATGTCAACGTCTTCCATTCTGACTGGCGAGCAATACTATGCACACGTCTGTGGTCAGGAAACAACTAAAGTAGTGTCGCGACTCGAGCCGTCCAGTACAGACGGCGGAACGCCGTCATGTGTGAACATGTCCATAGAGACCTGTGTACACTCGGCAAGGAAAGTGAGGATACAGTTTTTTTAATCTTCGGACATATATAGCTAATTAATGCGACATCTGGCAACTTTAGAAGGGGGAGGAGCTTCAGTCCTAATGTGTTTGCTTTTTGCTTGACCTCCTATAACTTTCAATCATTTTCTACGGTTCTGAAATCATTGATACTTAAATGCAGTAGTAAGCTTTTACTGTATTCGTTCAAGTTGTAATTTGCAGCGACAGTTCTGAGCAAAATAAACATTTTTCGACATAACCTACCTACTAACCTTACACAAATTAATTTATGACACCACACAATGAACGGAATGCTTGAGTAATCGGAAACGCGATTTTCCATAATGAAATCAAGAGTTAAATTTGAGCAATGTCCAATGAAAAACATGGGGAACAATAAAGGAACGAATGCAATGTTATGATGAGAGAGAGAGAGAAAGAGAGTTGCTGTTGTGTAAGCCTAGGGCCTATATGTGGAGCTACTCATTTCATTATTTTTTTTTTTATTTAGAGACTGAGCGATACATATACTTGTATAGTATGTTTTAGCAATGGAGAGAGAGAGTTGTTGTTGTGTGAGCCTAGGCCTATATGTAGAGCTACTCCTTTTATTATTTTTTCCTTTTAGAGAGAGAGCATTACTATATTTGTATAGTATGTTTTAGCAATGGAGAGAGAGAGAGAGAGAGAGAGAGAGAGAGAGAGAGAGAGAGAGAGAGAGAGAGAGAGAGAGAGAGAGAGAGAGAGAGAGAAACTATGGCAATGTCAAGAAACATCCAGTTACTTGTGTTTTCCCCGCTGCTCCGCACATCATAGAGAACGCTCTTGCGGATTTAAATAGATTTGGTCAACCTACCCTAGCTGTCACATCATTTACTGCCATTAATTCCAGCTGACCTTTAACACCGTGGAATATAAATATGAATGTGTAAAATTAAATAAATTATCATTACCTCGTATGATGATGTATAATAATAGCCTGTTCATAACGGAAAACGAGTAAATATTGCCGTTCTGATAAACAGTACTACACTGAGATATCCATACACTATTTTTTTAGATCTCTATGAGCGAAGTCATCTGAGAAATTCTGATTACTGCGGACATCCATGGTGGTTTTAAGTATCTGAACGTTTTTGTTTTGCAGATTTAATATATATGATATAATTTGCATTGTATTTTCATATTCTAGAGTAAATTTACCGAGATTATGTGTTTTCTGTAAGAAAAAAATTAAAATTCGATGAACGAAATCTAATGAAAACTGTATCCTCACTTTTCTTGCCGAGTGTACATTTCACGCCGTCGATGGCGCGACGCCGTGCCGTTTCCAAATGGGCGCCGTTGTGACAACGGCAGCCGTCGACGGCGCCAAGTCGTTCACGGCGTCAGTCGATATGTGTGAAAGCGTCCATAGACATCCATGGTTATTTGAGAGGACGACGTCATGCCGTGGACGGCGGACGGCGTAAAGTCGATACGTGTTTCACACGTATCGACTTTACGCCGTCCGCCGTCTACGACCCAGCGCCATGCATTCCAGAGAGAGCGCCGTTGTGTTGACGGCGGACGCCGTCCACGCAACGGCATGACCTGTGCCGTCCACCTGCCAGTTGCCTCCAGTCTTTCATCATGGACACACAGGACCACTTGCTCTACCTATATTACTTATATCTAAAAAGAAAAAAACATCGTTCACATGGCAGAAAGTGGGTCCATAATATCAATGTTGCCAGACCAGTGGTTGGAGCTTTTGTGACACTTTATGAGGAACTCAGAAGGGATGCAAAACAGTTTTTCAACTACTTCAGAATGAATAAAGAATTTGTTCTTTGCATTGTCGCTCATAGACTCAAAGTCCGGGTTCAGGTGATTGCAGATTTCCCTCCATGCTGCAGTAGTTTCAGTCTTGGACTTGTATGCTTCAAGGCTTTTGTCCCAGAGAACAGGCCTCTCTTGAACCAGGCTAATCAACAATTCAACGTCTATGTCAACGTCTTCCATTCTGACTGGCGAGCAATACTATGCACACGTCTGTGGTCAGGGAACAACTAAAGTAGTGTCGCTTCTCGAGCCGTCCAGTACAGACGGTGGAACGCCGTCACGTGTGAACATGTCCATAGACACCTGTGTACATTTCACGCTGTCGATGGCGCGACGCCGTGCCGTTTCCAAATGGGCGCCGTTGTGACAACGGCGGCCGTCGACGGCGCCAAGTCGTTCACGGCGTCAGTCGATATGCGTGAAAGCGTCCATAGACATCCATGGTTATTTGAGAGGACAACGTCGTGCCGTGGACGGCGGACGGCGTAAAGTCGATACGTGTGAAAGCGGCCTTAGTGGTCTCTCACCCTCTGCCCTCCCCTTCCCTTCCCATTGGAGGATGAGGAGGAGGAGGAGGAGGAGGATCATTCTACAGGCTCTTCGCCAATGGCGTCATCACTCCCCCCGTCATCCCCTCCCGCCCTGTGAGGGAGGGAGGGACAGAGACTGCGCCCTCTCTCGGAGCTTGTTTCATCTTGACGAAGCTCTCAACAAACGTGTAGGCCTACGTGGGACTTTTCCTGAGGAGTCATCATTAGACTCACATTATTATTATTATTATTATTATTATTATTATTATTATTATTATTATTATTATTATTATTATATCGAGGAAATGAATGACGTCACAATGGACAGACAGGCAGACAGTGAGACGATTTGGTCAAGTCCTCCAACTTAGCTTTCCCCTGTCCAGCTCTTTCTTCTTCTTCTTCTTCTTCTTCTTCTTCTTCTTCTTGCTGTTCTGGACCGAATTGACCTTATTCCAGCACGGGCTCTTGGCTAGGGGCAGCCCCTGCCAGCGGAGGCCTCTCCCTGAATCTCAGATGGAAAGCTTCAAAATGACTATGAAAGTGACGTCATCTTTTCTGGTGGGCCTCCCTCAGCTGTGGTTTCCTTTTTCTTCTTATCCTTCGCGGGAATTCTTCACAACACCCTCTCTCTCTCTCTCTCTCCTCTCTCTCTCTCTCTCTCTCTCTCTCTCTCTCTCTCTCTCTCTCTCTCTCTCTCTCTTACACACACACACACACACACTATACACACACACATATATATATATATATATATATATATATACACACACACACGTGTATGTATGTATGCATGCATGTATTAGTGTGATGATAAGAAGAAGAGTGGAGAAGAAGAAGAAGAAGGCCTCAGAAAAGGGCCGGTGGTCGAGTAGAGATTTCAGTCAGACCGGAAGGGAGACTGCAGCTCTCACCAGTCCAGACATTATTTGCCCTGATGATGATTGAGTGAGAGACGTTATTTCGAGTCCGAGATGAAAGAGGCGTTGTTACTTAAGTAAGTAAGTAACGGACCCTTTCCATTCCACGCGAGGCCTCACCAAAGAGTCCCAAAATGGTCGCCTCCTTCCGCCTGAACCGGGAGGGTCTGTTTCTCTTCGTTCAAACGAACCAACCCGAGGGAAATTGCAATAATGGCTTCGCTCCTTTTTCAGGAATGCTATATGCATATAAAGGACCTAATAATGAGACAATCACAAACAAGGAAGCAGTTAAAGACCTTGGTGTGATGTTGAATAGGAATATGTTATGCAATGATCAAATAGCAATTCTACTGGCAAAATGCAAAGCAAAAATGGGAATGTTGTTCCGGCACTTCAAAACAAGAAAAGCTGAACACATGATTATGCTTTATAAAACGTACGTACGTAGTCCACTTGAATATTGCAATATAATATGGTACCCACACTACCAAAAGGATATTGTACAAATAGAGAGTGTACAAAGGTCATTTACAGCTAGAATAGAAGAAGTTAAGGACCTTGACTACTGGGAAAGACTACAATTCTTAAATTTATATAGTCTTGAAAGGAGAAGAGAACGCTACATGGTAATTCAAGCATGGAAACAGATAGAAGGAATTACCGAAAACATCATGGAACTAAAAATATCAAAAAGAGCAAGCAGAGGTAGATTAATAGTGCCAAAAACTATACCAGGAAAATTAAGGAAAGCACACAGGACATTAATCCACCACGCACCAGCATCGATAATGCAGCGTCTATTCAATGCGCTACCAGCTCATCTGAGGAACATAACAGGAGTGAGCGTAGATGTGTTTAAGAATAAGCTCGACAAATATCTAAGATGCATCCCAGACCATCCAAGACTGGAAGATGCAAAATATACCGGAAGATGCGTTAGCAATTCTCTGGTAGACATCAAAGGTGCCTCACACTGAGGGACCTCCTGGGGCAACCCGAACGAACTGTAAGGTCTGTAAGGTAAGGTAACATGATGGCGTCAAATGAACTGGTTGAATCTTTACATTATTGCACGTAAAATCTTTTTTATGAGATAGATATTACATTAAAAGTTCATATAAATGACAAATGGGAAGTGTGCTCTCTTTTTGAGTTTCATGCTAAAAACCAAGAGAAGAATATGTTTGGCAGATGGCTAAGGAAAGGCCGGGAAAGCTACACTTTACTCTCTCACTCATATGATTCCCTCTTGAGTGGGATAAAAAAATAAACGGCTCTGAGTGCTCAGACAATCATTCATTGGTCTTTTGCCGCTAAAGAAGAGAAAACTCAGAAACATGGCGGTACTTGGCACGGTTGTGTATAGGTCTCAGCTCGAGCCAAGATGGCGGGAGTCGCCTTCACTCCGATGCCTCTTCCAAGTTTCTTTTCGTATTATGTGGTACATATAAACGCACTTCGAAGGAAAATCTAATCCTTATGAAATGTTGATAAAGACATATACATAAGGATATTCATTGTGGCTTGTTCCAGTTTGCGTTAAAACATGAAAAATACAGAAAAACGTTCAGAGTGCAGCAGCATGTATCCGAAAGCTCTTTCAAGACGTTGAGTCCAGCGGCTGCGCTGTTTGCTTTTGGTCTTACGAACACGACTTCTTCATAGTCTCTCAGTTCGGTGTGAGTGTTAACAGGAATGAAATATATTTTATGGAAAAACTGGCTCTTAGGTTAGAAGCTTTATAATTAGAATCAGCAACTATCACATGAAATGTAATGATGTTATTCGGACATGTTGCTTTGGGTGTTCGTCAGCCCCACTTCTTTTCTCTTGTGGTTTATAGTTCAACATTCACACACACATTATATATATATATATATATATATATATATATATATATATATATATATATATGAAGAAAAATTGCATTTGAAAGTCTTAGTAAAAGCTAGGCCTATGTGGCTCCCAGCAGCCATTGGTGCCTTTTCTTATTCCATAACTTCCATGGCATAGGTACTGAGAGAGAGAGAGAGAGAGAGAGAGAGAGAGAGAGAGAGAGAGAGAGAGAGTCTGTGAGTGTGCACCTGCAGAGGATTTAGAACATGATCAGTCTTCTCTCCATTTCTGTCACTAAGTTTCCCACACATTCATAGGAGTGAATGATTGATGTGCGCAGAAATATTTGACAATATCCTTCTATTATTTTATCTGTCTATCTCTCTCTCTCTATCTCTCTCTCTCTATCTATCTATTTGGATACGTATATATTAACGATATTAACCTTCAGCCTACAACTCTTCTGATTTCATAACACTCTCTCTCTCTCTCTCTCTCTCTCTCTCTCTCTCTCTCTCTCTCTCTCTCTCTCTGTCGCTGGTGGAGGAGAGGGAGCGAGTAGGATGATGCTGATGATAATGATGATGATAGTAACAGAAATCCTTGGCAGGTGGAGGGAGCCATATTGTGGGAGTTGTGGGATCGAAGGAGGACCTCCCCACTGCCGCTGTTGCTGCTGCCAGATGTATGATGTGATGGGAGATGCTGGATAGGAGGGAGGGAGGATGGGAGATGGCGGAAAGGAAGGAGGGTAGTGGATGGGGACGGAAGATAGTGGATGGGGCACAATGGATGGGAAGCTGGTGGAATGGGTACGGGAGGAGGGGGGGAGATGGTGGAAGGGGATGGGCACAATACGCAATAACATCAGTTATTAAAACTCATAGTAATCTTCATTAGCAGAGCCTTGTTGGCATAACATAATATGATAACCTTGGTTAGCATAACCTAGGCTATTGTAGCTTAGCTTAAATTAGGATAACATAATTATGTTAGCCTAGTCCATCATAACCTGCGTTAGCATAACCTTCGATACTGGAAATTCTAACCACTAATGTTAGCGGAGGTTAGCGATATAGCTGGGGTAAGCATAAGCTAACCAGCTATGCTAACCATTCATTAGCAGCATGTACAGTACAGTAGGGGGACAGTTTCAAAGGTTATTGTAATCTAGGCAAACACAGGCTATATATATAGCCTGTGTTGGGATAACACTAGAGAGCCTCTCTTGTGGGAGTCTGGGTTATCTATCTGTGGCTGTGCTCCTCCTCCTCCTCCTCCTCCTCCTCCTCCTCCTCCTCCTCCTCCTCCTCCTCCTCCTCCTCTCTCTCTCTCTCTCTCTCTCTCTCTCTCTCTCTCTCTCTCTCTCTCTCTCTCTCTGTCAATGCCAAGTTCAGGTTTTGTCTCGCAATAGAAATAAAATAGTTTCTCCCTTAATGAGAGAGAGAGAGAGAGAGAGAGAGCTAATGACCTTCTCTCGGTTGGCAATCCTCAGTGCAGAGGTCCATGTGAGACTCCTGAGAGGGACGCTGTGCAAGGGCTGGGGGAGAGGGAGGATTGCTGATCTGAAAATCGCCGGAATCGACGTTTCGAGGAGGACCTATTTGGAGTGACTGAGTGAGGAGGAGGAGGAGGAGGAGGAGGAGGAGGAGGAGACGCGTGTCTTCACGTTTCATTCTCCATAAGAATTCGGGACTTCCTCTCCGCCTTTTCCTATACGCTTCGGAATTTCCTTCTTGCTTCTGCTTTCTCCGTCTCGCCAAATCAAGCGGCGAAAAGAAAGTAGGAACAGAAACTTTTTCTACACAAGAAGAGATCAGCGTCAGTTAATTAGATGTTTTCACATTCTTTTTTTTTTTTAAGAAATTGTTGCAGAATCCCGTGAAAATTATGTAATCTTATGATGACAGAGGGTCGAGACGCCAAGTCCCCTGCACTGGGGACGTTTCATGTGGAGCATGATGTGGACAGGACTCTGCTGTGTGTCAAGTGCACAGAGCGTCAGTGACACGGAGGAGTGGCGATGACTCCCTGCCGAGCACGTGACCTCCTCGGGCGGCCATATTGAAAGGTCTCGGTCCAGCTCATAGTACTATACTTTATCACTATTATTATTTATACTGTTATTGCTTTTATCTTTTTTACTATTATTATCTTATTACTATTAATATTATAATTTTTGCTATTGTTATTATTATTATTATTACCCAATTTT
>JANJGK010002427.1:47500-60000 GCA_039081455.1 Macrobrachium rosenbergii
GAAAATAACTAAATAGGCCAAAATACAAGTAGCTGGTGAGTCGGTGACAATTAACCCCATTTTATTTTTACATAGAAAACACTTCCTATAATAATAAAAATCGTCTAATTGTATCATAATTTTTGTGATTCGTGAATGTTGGCAGTGATAGTGTAGGCCTATATGTGCATATATTTATTATACTGTATACATGTTATACACACACACACACACACACACACACACACACACACACACACACACACACATATATATATATGTGTGCGTGGGTGTGGGTGTGTGTGGGTGTGTGTGTGTGTGTGTATGTGTGTGTGTGACAGTGTGTGTGTGTGCGTGCTGTCATCATCTTCCAGTCGGTAGTCGGCAAAACCGCAAATTTTATCACATTTTTCTGTGGTGACAGGTGTGTTGTGTTAATTGTGAATTACGTGTGATTATTTAATTTAATTTTTTTTTTCAGAACTTACTATCACAGATAATTTTATTGTACTATAGACAATCATGGATAAATTTGTAATTAAAAAACGCAGTGAATGTGATGCACCATTGACAGTAAACCTTGAATCTGATAAACCTGCTAAGAAGTCAGAGGGAGACTGTGATCGTGAAAGTATTGGCAATCCTGCAAGATCAAGTTCACATGATCATCCAACAAAGAAACAGAAAAAGGAAGATTCTGCACCAGCTGACATTTCTCAATCTGCTTCTGAGAATCCTATTCAGGTACGCTTAAAAGAGTATCCAAGGCATAGTGAAGGAAAGTCTCATGCTCGGTCTTTTGTGGGGGCTTGGTTCGACAAATATGAATGGGCTGAATATTCTAAAGAACGAGATGCAATGTTCTGTTTTGCATGCAGGCACTTTGCTCCACCAACATATGGCAATGCAGATGAAGCATTCATAAAGAGTGGCTTTAGACGATGGAAGAAAGCACATGGAAAAGATGGTGCCATCGAAAAGCACATTTCCTCACAGTGCCACAAAACTTCTTGTATTGCATGGGCGGACTATCAACGAAATAAAGCTGATAAAACATCAATTGCTCAGTGTATAAGTGAGGCATACCAGAAGAAAGTTCGTGAAAATCGTCATTACATAAAGACATTAGGTGAAATAATCCTGTTGACTGTAACACAAGACATTTCGCAGAGAGGACATAGAGAAGGTGATGATGAACTGAATCCAGGAAATGTTCGTAAGATTCTCAGATTCACTGCTAAACGTGATCCTATTATAGCTGATAGAGTAGAAAGTGGTCCAAAAAATGAAAAATACACTTGTTCTGCAATACAGAATGAGATGATTGACACACTTGCATGTATGGTGAAGGAAGAAATTGCAGAAAAAGTTAGGTCATGTCATTACTTTTCTGTTCAAGCTGATGAAGCCAAGGATGTTAGTAAGGCAGAGCAGTTGGCATTAGTTATTAGATTTTATGATGAAATAGCAAATTGTATTCAGGAGTGCTTCATTTCTTTCACTCAGATGGACTTGTTGGATGCTGCCTCTATCACAGATATTATTTTGAAGAGTTTGGATAAACTGGGGTTGGATTACAAATCTTCTCTTGTAGGATTAGGATTTGATGGGGCATCAGTGATGAGTGGAGGGATTAGTGGTGTTCAGAAACGAATTCGTGATAAAGCTCCTTTTGCATATTATATACACTGCTATGGACACAGGCTCAATTTAGTGTTGATAAATGTTGCAAAGTATGTACCCCAAGCTGCTGAATTCTTTAGTTTGCTTGAAGAACTCTATATCTTTGCTAGTAACTCGGTAGTTCATGAGAAATTCATTTTGATACAGCGTGAAATGTTGCCTGAAGAACAAGTACGAGAACTGCAGCATCTCAGTGACACAAGGTGGTGGTGTCGGGCCACTTCGTGTGAAAATGCTCTACTCCGTCTGGAATGCATAATGAGACTTTTGAAGGAAATTTCTGAAGATGACATTGGTGCCCGAGCTGTATCCGCTCGCGGTTTGCTTGCCCAGATTGATGCAGAGTTTGTTTACTTATTGCAATTTTTCACAGATATTCTTGGAAAAGTTAATAAAGTGTCTACACAGCTACAGGATAAACAAGCAGACCTAGGAAAAGCAGCAAATCTAATTTCGTCACTCCATGAACATTTAGTTAATGTACGCAACTCTGACTTGAATGACCATTACTCTGAGAAGGTTAATGAACTCTGCAGGAAATGCTGCATTACACCAACAACAACAAGAAAACGGGTAAAGAAACCTCGTAAGCTTGATGGATTTATCGTGTTTGAAACAAGTGGTCAAGGATCTTCTGTTCCATGTCATGTGCAACACATCAGGATTTTCTATGAAGTCCTAGACTGCTTAATTAGTGAATTAGACCGTCGTTTCTCCAAAGAGTCAAATGCAATTTTCTGTGGTATTTCAGCTCTCTGTCCTGGAGGACAGACATTCTTGTTAGAAGAAGACTTGAAGGCATATGCAATGGCATACTCGGTCAGTCAAAATGATTTACAATATGAGATCCCTCTGGTGAAGAAATTACTCACGAAAGAGCCAATACAGCCTACATCCATTACACAATTCCTGTCATTCCTTAGTCCTTATAAGGCTGCATTTGACTGTTTGTACAAACTATTGTTAATATCTGTCACTCTTCCTGTTACCAGTGCTTCTTGTGAGAGAAGTTTTTCAAAAATGAAATTAGTGAAAACATTTCTCAGAAATTCCATGACCAGTGCTAGATTGAGTAATATCGCATTACTGTCCATTGAAAGTGCACGTGCCGAGGGAATTGATTTAGACTGTTTTGTTGATGAATTTGATAGCCGGCATGATAATCGTAGAATTAAGCTGCACTAAATGTACGTACTATACTCTACTTCACCTCAGGAAAGGGAAACTCGCCCTGTTGGCAACACTGCATTACTTCATGCATGCTTGCATGGGGTTTTAATATCAACATAATATTTACATTACATTCATAACTCATGATTCATTTTTGTTTTGAAGATAGTTTTTATGAATTTTTGAAGTAGGCTACTTAGGTTTGTCCTTTCAACATAATTATGTAGAAAGTAAAAGTGGTTGCCTAGCAACGGGTGTTACCAGCAGGGTGATTTTCACTTTCCTGAGGTGAACTCTACTCGACTATACTAGCCTATATGAAAATCATGTCATTCCCACAGCATGCCATTGCATGATTGCTCATGCCTTGTGTCTCAGTATTTTTTTTATCTAGATTACATACGTTGCACGAGGTCATAGTTTTATTGTTGATATAGTCATATAGGCCAATAGCGATATAGTCACTCATAACATTTTGTGGACCTATTATGCTGTACATAAGTGCTATGCAATTATAGGTGCAGTCACGTTAAAAAGTCTGACCAAGGGTCAGGTTGTCAATCCGAAGAACTTAGTAAAATCAAACACCAAAATAATTTCCTTTATTTGTAGTTTATAATGAAAAATGGTTAATTATAAGGATTCACAGATGATTTATAGTAATAAAAAGTACTGAAATGTCAAGCAAATCACTGTTTGTTAAGTGACACGCCTACAGTTTGCCAATGGAGATTTTCTCTGCTATTTCATTATTGTGTATGAAGGGCAGTCGAAACTCTTATCCCGGACTTACAAACATTATTAAATTTTACAAGACAATTGTCAATTGGCCATATTATTTAACTACTGCATACCGGTATCAAAACAGACATCTATCCCACCTATATAGTTTCCCTCATATCGAAAATTCAAGGAATACATGCTATATTCAGGTGTCCAACTGTACATTGGAGAAACATTGCCATATTTTTGCGATTTTGTTAAAAATATATTGCAAGAAATACATATATATTTTTTTTTAAATAATACGAATAACCTCCATTATCATAATGTTTGTGTAGGCATACATGTATATGTTTTACAAATGCAAGTTATGAAAGTAATGAGGTGTTATTATTGTCATTTGTTATTTCATTAATGACATAATATTGTCTTCAGAGTGGCTTCGCTCGCCACCTAGCCACCAACGATAAATGCCCCCCCAAAATTTATATTGGCCCTGAAGTGGCCCCCCCACTTTCAGAGTCCTAGAATCGCCACTGGCGCCATTACGAACTAAATAACTTTGCTAAATTCAGATCTCAAAAGTTAATGCTAATACGTGACCACAAAACACTATGTTAAAATAATCTCTTTCTAAGAACGAGAGAGAGAGAGAGAGGGAACCAAATCGACTGGTCTCAGAAATCAGAATGAAATAGATTTTAGGATTCCAGTAATACGTGAAACAATTACATGATGTCATTAAAGCATTTTGGGTACGAGATATAAAAGGGAAGTTCTAGAAGCAGGGAGGTGACGTCACTAAAGCATTTTGGGTGCGAGATACAATGGAGAAGCTTCTAGAAGAGTTACGTCATCCCAGCCAAACGTTTTGAAGGCAATCTTACAAAACATGACGTAATTGATCAAGACACGTATTCTTTCTCTCAAAGTGGCGTACGTGACTCGAACAATGCATGTAACAACATGAAATCACTCGTCTCGAGCCCGTATGGGACGAATCGGCGCTTGTTTTCGCAACCTGTCATCGCTAACCCAAGACAAAGCGCTCCCTCTTATCTCAACTGATGACAATTGAAATGAAACAAGCCCTGGTGGACACGGGGTTATTTATTAAACAAAATTACAAGCTTACCAGGACTAACAGTCCTCGTTGTCAATTATCCGTGGAATGACCGAACACATAGTCCAGATATAAATACAGCTGGACTACGAGTCCGGTCATTTCACGGATACTTGACAATGAGGACTGTTAGTCCTGGAAAGCTTATCATTTTTTTCAGTAAATAACTTTGTTACATACCATCAAATTTCAATAATGTCCTTTTAGAACAATTGTGTAAGTGATGCAGTATATATATATATATATATATATATATATATATATATATATATATATATATATATATATATATATATATATATATATATATATATATATATATATATATACATATAGATAGATAGATAGATAGACAGACAGATAGATAGGTAGAATAGATTATGGCCTTTGCCGATCGTAAGTGATCTCACCCCTGGGGCATCTTCGCCAACAGAGCGTCATCAAATGGGGGTTTATTTTTACCAGGGATGGGCCCTTCCCCATTCTCTTCTCTGCCAGCTAGCCAAGAGACTATCGCTTCTCGGCTTTTATGTAGAAAACAGATGAATCCTTTGCAGAGTCCTGAAACCAGTCACTTCGCAGCTCTCTGATGGGTAGCAGTCAGGCCTCCTTGTCTGTAGGGAGTAGAAAGCTTTCCACATCGCATTCAAGAGAAATACAGCGAATCCTGACGGTGTTCTACCTGGCCTCAGTTCTGAATTGGAAGAGCTATTTCGTATGTGAAAGAGCTATCACTGCTTTCCTGGTCTCTCGTCCAAAGGTGTCAGTTCGCTGCACCTCTGTCATGCGGGAAAGCTTCCACCTCCATAATCAGGACTGATTGTTGTCTTTCTTGTGCCTCCTACGTCGGCGTTGTCCTGGTTTCTTCCTCTGCAAAGTCATCATCATGTATTCGCAAAAAGCAGAGACCTCTTCGCTCAGAGCTGACTGTTCCCTCTCCAGGTTGAAGACGTATTCGTGTCTCCTAATCGCTTCCTCGACCTTTTGGCGTCGATCCTCATCTGTTCTTTCCAGACTTTATCCAGAGCTTCTTCGATCTATTCTTTCCATCCTCCTTCGAGTTAGCTAAACTGCCTCTTGAGGTATCCCAGGTTTTGTAATCTGCCACAAGTGACCCTTCTGGATTCCGGAGACGTTTTCGTCTGCACAGGAGCTGTTTCTGTCTTCGGGAATTCTTGTGGACTGCTTGGAATATCAATGACGTTCAGCAAATGGTACAGATTGGCAGCAATTCTTCGTCTCCTTTTCTAATTATATATAGGCACGTATACGCATAATCATGCGTAAATAGATAAAGATCCTTCAGAAAGTGGAAATGCTTTGACGGAGTGTCACAGACTCCATGAAGACGCTGGAGCCAGTCTTGGGAAAGTTCACTGGAGGTCGACGCGGTATGTCTCATCACTTAGCTAGATTTTACATGTGAGTTTGTGTGTGTGCGTATATATAATGATTCGTTTTCTAGTTTCTCTTTTTTTCTGGAAACATATTTATGGAAATATGTTTTAATTTTATGACGAATTTTAATAATTACAATTTTTCAAAAAATAAGTGAATGACTAATAAAGAATGATTTGGAATTCGACGTTAACAGCGGTATGTACATGCATACATACATACACACACACTCACACACACACACACACACACACACACACACACACACACACACACACACACACACATATATATATATATATATATATATATATATATATATATATATATATATATATATATATATATATATATATATATATACACACATATATATATATATATATATATATATATATATATATATATATATATATATATATATATATATATATATATATATATATATATATATATATATATATATATATATATTTATATATATATATAATGTATATAATATATATGTATATGTATATATATATATATATGTATATATTTATATGTAATTGTAATAGCCACAATGCCCTCTTAACATGGTCGAATTCTTCACGCTTTTTTGGATACGCTTGTCACTACAAAGCCTAGGATCCAAGTGCAAGAAATATGAAGAAATTCTGATGCGCGGTAGCGGAAAACGAACCCGGGTTAGTTTCCCGTTACCGCTCTTAGAATTTCTTCATATTTCTTGCACTTGGATCTTAAGGCGCATTCTGTATAATGCACACATGGAGGGGCAGTATAGTAGGCAGGGAAAGGGCGCAGGAACTCACACAGATCCAGTACAGACATATATTGTCGACGCGTTTCTTGACCCGTGGTCACATCATCAGGACATCTACAGTTGTAATGTAAAAAGGGCCTTTCAGCATCCATAATTAAAAGTAAACATATACAAAATATAAGAAAATTTAAAATATATTTATATACATATATATATATTTTTACGTTTTTCCGTGGTTTTAGTTTGAAATATGCTCTGTGAGACAGGTAGCAACAATTTAAGGTAATTTAGCCTTGTGATTCTGACTTCGTGGGTACGGGAAAACGTAAAAAAAGAGGAAAACAAAGGAGAATTTCATATGAGCATAGGGCTCTTGTTACTGAGGGAAATATTACGTAAAACACGTGGGCAAATTTAAAGGAGTGTATTTACATAAATGATATCAGTACGGGAAAGAGGAACTCAAGTAGATTACTATCCTGAAGGAGATTCCTACTGGATTGAATGAAACTGGGAGATTCCAGACACAGTCAGAGAAGCTTCCACGAAATAGGATCCCTCTGAAATGAGAGATATATGCACATTATACGCCAGTAATGAAAATAGACAAAAGAATAATGAATTCGAGGCTGCACTGAGGGTGCCAAAGGAGTAATAAAGACTTAATACTGCCGATGCAAGAGGCGCACGGACATTAGACAAGGGAGATTTCTGGCTTTCTCTTTAAGAAAATATTACGAGACAAAAGCGTGACTGAAATGGGGCTCTTCCAGGGCACTTTACCTTAGCAGATTTTCCGAGGGCGCGTAGAAGGCAGTCCGTGGATGACTTGCGATTTCCGAGGGCGAGTTTCTTCCACGTGGTGAGATGCAAGGGCTTCCGTAAAGGGGCAAGGCGATGGGGACTCCTCGAAACTCCAAGCAATGGCGTGTGGGCTCGAGGCAGGCCAGCGGTGGAGAGAACACTTGGAATACGGTCGAAGGGCACGAGGAAAAGTATACTTTGGAAAGGGCCACGTGGTTAGGATGCAAGGGCATCGATGGGGCCAGGTGTTGAGGACGTCTTCATTCCATATCTTCCAGTCCGCGTGTGTGTCGAGACCTCGTGGGCTTTTGCTTTTTATCCCCTCCTATGGGGCAGGGGGTGCGCCCAACACAGATGTTTTGACTCATTGCACCTACTGCCCGCAGGGGAGGTTTTGGCCTGTAGGAGAGACACCCAATCCAGATTACTTTTGCCTCGAAGGAAAGATCTTTATCAAAAATGGGAGCGCCTTTAATCTTTTAAACCCTTGTTTTTAAGTCGATAGACAGATGGTCTATCGATCAGCCGGCTGGCAGTAAATGAAACACAACAGAACAACCAACAAACACAAAGGAGGGGGGGGGGAGGCAGTTTGCTAGCGAATTCTTGCTAATCATAATACCTCCCCATACAAGATGATGTACATACCTCCTTCGGGTGTGTACATCGATATTCAAGAATGAGCGGCAAGTGCTTTACGTTACTCTACATTCTGCCTTGCAATGAACTTTACTCCTAAGGGTTTTATGAAGCTGTGACATTACTTTTAATAACACATTGGGACAATTTTCGTTAACAGAACGCAAAGTGATTTAAACACTTGCAAAAGAATAATTACTTTAGATTTGGTTACCCACTGGTAACTTTATAATGTGACTCGAACAATTGTGAATTAATTAAGATTATAGGACCACGTATATGAGGCTATGGCCAACAAATGAAAAGAAAGGTTATTGTTCAAGAATTAAAATACACGGTTACTTAATTTTAGATAAAATGCATGCGGTTAGTACAATCTGCCTTGAAGAGGCTGTGTAAATGAAAAACAGCGTTTATTTTTGTAAATGACATCCCCTTTTACGCGATACTGTAATGACTATACATATTCGCATTGATAATTTATCTTCGTTTTAACGTGCTTTGCTCAGCTATCGTTCAACGCGAGCTGAGGGATGACCCACACACCGGGAATTTGACAGTCGTGTGCGGGCGAGAGTATTCGCGAGGTTTTAATTCGCTAACCTTAAACTACGCTAATTTTATGCGTCCACTGCCCACTCGAGTACTCCATGTTATGACGGGGCGAGCAGACAAAAGATGTGGGGTCTTATAATGGAAGGGGGAAAAGGGATAATAATAACAAAAGGAAAATTACCAAGACTTTACGAATGAAACTTGACCGCATATGAAAGGCGGGACACGTCCCTCAGAGCTTACGAAAGGGGCATTTAAATCACAAGGGCAAGAGTTTATGACTCGCGATTCATTAAAATAAAGATAACTAAATGACTAAAAGAAAGTAAATGATATTGGCAGAAGAGCTAAGGGAAAAAGAGTGAGGGTTTTATTGTGTTAGGCGGGAATTTATCGTCCTACGCCTATAAATTACGGCCCGGACTATCACTTCAGTCCCAGGGCGAGGAAAGTGCACCCGAAGGGCGCGACTCCTTCAGGAGGGGCTGACACGCACGCCCGGTGCCAAGGTATGGGCGCAAGGGCGTGCCACTTCTCACTCTGTTATTCTTAATGACTTGTACATTGTGTGGGGAATGGTATCCCGTATTTAATTGCCTCTTGTGGGGATAATTTAAGGGAAGATTAGTAGAGGATGGTAAGAGATAGCAGTTCCTGAGGAACGGAAGAAGATAGAGGAGGGTCTGACATCCCCTTCTGGATTAGGGGTGCCAAGACCTTCGAAAAATGAAATGGTGGCACAGGTGCCATGGGAGCTCTAGAGCTCTTTGTAAATTACCTGGAATGTCCCACGCCCGTGGTAATTTCGCCTCGAGCCTTTCTTAATGGGACAGTTGTCCTCGGCCGGGGAAGCGGAGGGCCCGCGACCGGAGGGCGGCACGGAGTACCACCTGGGCCTGCTGATGCGACAGCTGACGCAGGAGTGTTCCGTGCGGGTTCTACCATGATCCGTCGCGGCTCTTGTAGTTCATCGGCCAAGTGAGATATGGCAGAATCCTGACTTGCAATTGCGTCGGCGACGGGCTGAGGCAGAGAGGAGGCGGTCGGGGGTGGCGTGAGCGGCTCGCAGGTAACGTTGACCAGCTCAGGCACGGGTTGCGAGGCCGCACCTGCAGGTGAGCTTCCGCGGTGGTCGGGAGGAACCGTCTCTCTGACCGACGCTGGTAGCGGTGCCAGGCCGGGGGAAGAGAGGGGGTCCTGAGTTGGATCCCGTGAATGGAGATCGGCGTAGCGCTCTGGCGCTGGCACTAGGGCAGAGTCAGGCGCTATCAGAGGTTTCTTGGGCTCGTCGGTCAGGACGGACGAAGCTTGGCCCTGCTCGGGGCATGCAAGGGGCACCGGCAGGAATTTGGCATCTCCTGAAGGGAGATTTGATTGGGGCCCTGGCACTGGCACTGAGGCAGGGCCGGGCACTGGAACTGGATCGGGAACCGATCGAGGGGGCCACTGTACATCGTACTCAGGTGGCACTGGTGGGGACTGCACGTCCTTCTGGTACCCAGGGGGCGCCAGTCTTGGCTGAGGGAGAAGCGGGGGAGGATTACTCGCGCCCGCGGAATGATTCGGGGAATGGGGACCCCTAGATTGTCGTGATTTCGGTGGGGACTGAAAGTCCTGTCCCAGGATGACGTCATAGCCTCCGGGGAGATGGCTTGCTACTGCAAGATTGCAAATTTTTGATTGGTGAGGTCTTGTCACTCTCAATTGGACCGTAGGGAGTATCATTTTAAATTGATTTATTCCCTCGATCGTGACGAGTTTTCGTCTATTGACGATAGCTCCGTAGGGAACTCTGTCCCTTCGGATGAGGGAGATTTGCGCGCCCGAGTCCTCGAAAGCAGTGACTCGGCGCGCGGGCTCGCTACCTCGTGGAGGGGCCACGTATACAGGCCCTTCGGCGGGAGGGCCTAATGACTTGGGATCTGTGACGGCCAAGGCGACGGTGGGAGTAGTTGATTTATTATTGCGTGGGCATTTCGCCCATGCGGGAGAATGGCCATAAACCTTGCACGCCGTGCAAAAGGTCTGGCTAAAGTCTTTCCGCGCTGCCCCTGTGGAGGGCGCAGGCGAGTTATTTGTTGGTTTTCCGGGAGAGAGAGGAGCCGGTTTCTTGTTCCGGCACTGTTCGGAGGAATGCCCCGTTTTCTTGCAATAATGGCAAGTTAGGGGCTTGCCCGAGTTCCCATTTTTGTGGGAATTTGAACCTCCGAGGAGGGATGGGGGATTTATTTTCCGCCCCATGGATCCTTCTTGAGGGTGGTGAGTTTCCCACATATCTGCTATTCGGCAACACTCTGTGAGTGTTGCTGGGGCTTTTTCCACTATATGAGTGGCGAGGGCAGGAGGGGCGTAGCGCAGGAAATGCTCGAATTTAAACCGCTCGAGTACCTCGGCAGTGTTAGTGGCTCCTTCGGAATCGAGCCATTTTGTCAACGCCCGCTCCGAATGGTACGCCCAATCGGACCAAGTCTGGCCTGCTTCTCTGGGCTGCTCTCTCCAACGTCTCCTCCACCGCTCGGGGGTAATCTCGTACGCCTTCGTAACTGCTTGGCGTACGGCTTCCCAGTTTCCCCGATCGTCTGCGGGAAGGGCGTGGTAGGCAACGAGGGCCTTTCCGCCCAGGAATTTAGTGAGAACAAGGGAGAGTTCCGCGGGGGAGAGATCGCAGCACTCCAGGACTCGTTCGGCCCTTTCAAGCCATACTTCGGGTTCGGACTCGGTCCATTTTGGCATGAACGAGTGAGCTTGGCTGAGGGCACTCATCCCCGCGGCAGGGGGCGGGGGGTGGCGGGCTGTCGTTCTAGCATCTGGAGCTCGTGGGCGCGCTGTCGCTCTCGATCTTCCCATTCTCGTTCCTCCCTTTTCTCTTGGGCGATTCTGTCTCTCTCCTCTCGTTGTTCTTGGGCAATTCTGTCTCTCTCTCTCTCCTCACGTTCTCTCTCCCTCTCTTCACGTTCTCTTGCTCTCTCCGCCTTGGCATCGTCCACTCATTCTTGAACCCATGCTCTCAGATCTTGCCCCGATAGTCCCATGTCCTTCCCAGCGGACATGTAGAATTTGAAATCCTCATTTTGTTGGGCTCTGGTATTAGCCATCTTGAAATAATGGGTATATGATATGTCTGAGAAGACTTTTTGTTAAAATTGGATGTGTCTTGGAAAGACGTGGTTGTTCTTGGCGAACGAAGTCTAATATGCGTCTCGGAAGACGTAGTTGGATTTTGTCACGCTCGGACTTGGCCGGCTGTAGTGTGAAGTTAAGGAGTTGTTCTAATGAACTAGACTGATCAGTCCCGTAAGGGCTTAGATGTGTGTGAACTACACTATATAATGTCTCAAAAGGACTTAATTTTGGGTTCCCGCAGGAATGAGAAATTCTCGCCACGTGCGACGTAGAAATTTTTTTTTTTTTTTTTAGGAGTCTCTGAGGACTGGAATTTGGAGAAATTCTCGCCACGTGCGACGTAGAATTTTAGGAGTCCCTGAGGACTGGAATTTGGAGAAATTCTCGCCACGTGCGACGTAGAATTTTAGGAGTCTCTGAGGACTGGAGTTTGGAGGAATTCTCGCCACGTGCGACGTAGAATTTTAGGAGTCTCTGAGGACTGGAATTTGGAGAAATTCTCGCCACGTGCGACGTAGAATTTTAGGAGTCTTTGAGGAC
>JANJGK010002427.1:65000-128328 GCA_039081455.1 Macrobrachium rosenbergii
GGAGCACCTACAGTTTCCCGGGCCCACTCGACCGCCGACCGAAATCGGAGGAAGAACACCAAAACCAACATGTCGTCCTGTTTATGTGTGCTGTCAGTAAGGCCGTAGTGGCGGAACGGCGCTTCGCGCCTTATCCGCATATTTAAAGATTCTTGGCAAGCACGACATTTTCTGGCAAGAGGTAATGTTGCGCTGCGCGCGCTAGCCACAGGGGTTACAGTAAGGCCGTGTTCTTCCGCCGATTTCGGTCGGCGGTCGAGTGGGCCCGGGAAACTGTAGGCGCTCCGAGTAAAGTCTAAAACCGTTAATTTCCGAGGAAAATGAAGGTGATATTCGTGCAAAACACATCAAAATCACCTAGAAAAACATATTTTCATGTCATTTTGGGCTGGTTCCTCTTTCTAAAATAATACCCAAAGTTAATCTTATTGGTGCCAAAATCATCATCCAATTGGCGTCAAAATTATCATTCATTTGGTGTCAAAATTAGCATTCAATTGGCGTCAAAATTAGCATTCAGTTGGTGTCAAAATTATCATTCAATTGGTGTCAAAATTATCATTCAATTTGTGTCAAAATTATCATCCAATTGGCGTCAAATTTATCATTCAATTTGTGTCAAAATCATAATTCAGTTGCTGTCAAAATTATCATCCAATTGGCGTCAAAATTATCATTCAATTTGTGTCAAAATTATCATCCAATTGGCGTCAAAATTATCATTCAATTTGTGTCAAAATCATCATTCAATTGCTGTCAAAATTATCATCCAATTGGCGTCAAAATTGTCATTCAATTTGTGTCAAAATTATCATCCAATTGGGGTCAAAATTATCATTCAAATTGTGTCAAAATCATCATTCAGTTGTCAAAATTATCATTCAATTGGTGTCAAAATTATCATTCAGTTGTTGTCTTTAATGGACCCCATCAGACATATTAAGATCCAAATGGGCTCTCTCTCTCTCTCTCTCTCTCTCTCTCTCTCTCTCTCTCTCTCTCTCTCTCTCTCTCTCTCTCTCTCTCTCTCTCTCTCTCTCTCTCAGGCTTTGGACACGCTGTTGGCGGTACAGTTCAACTTTCCTTCGTAGGTTGTTCATACTGCTGTGAATCCTTCCCCTTCCCTCTGTCTGTATCGTCCACAGACCAGCCCAGACGTTTGTGCCTATACAGTTGGCAAATTCTTTTCATTGCCCCTTTAGTTATCGTCCATAGCAGTGGATATCAACCAGATGGTCTCTTAAATAAGAGAACTTCATCAGATTTCATGGCACGTTTGATTTTTCCATTAATTCTCTCACTGGTGTGATAGTTTGTGGTAACTGATAGCTTCGACTAAGCTGTCGCACTGGAAAGGCTGCTGTCATGTCCATGAGTGTATTGTTTGCTGTAGTTCTGTCCTTGTCCTGGAGTTCGTTGATGCTAATTTAATCAATATTTACCGTACTAAGGCTATTTTCACAGGTACATCCCAGGAATTAAAGTATATATTGAATACATTTACTTTGTTGAACGTGATCAGAGCAACTCCTGTTGTTTATGTTGGCATCAGTTGCTAATTCATTCGTAATCATCATCTGCTTTCCGGTTATTGAAGTCTGGGATGTTGAAGACAAGTGGCTGTTGTTGTTGTTGCCTGGTGCTCTGTTGTTGTGGCTGAGTGATGACGATGATGGCAGTTTCTCGGTTGAAATAATGAAGTCAGGTGTTCCTTTGGCGGCAAGTTTGGTCAAATATGAGCAGTTCGCGAATTGTGAAGCTGTTATATCATCGCCTTACTAATTGTACATAACTTGTTTTGTAGAGAACGGTCGAAGACCCGTCAAGGTCATTTTTAATTTTCGCCTTAATGGGTTAATGGTGTCGTGGCTGTGTTCTGAAAAATCATCTATATCCTTTTTCCAGTTACAGATGTTGACAGAGCAAGGAACTTCTTGGGTTCATCATTGTTACAGTAGTAGGGTGTCTCAGTCCAGTTTCTGTTATTCATTAACGCCTGTATTCTGTGTAGTGTGGGCGTGGGGTGTGTGTGTGTGTGTGTGTGGGTGGGGGGGTTTCCGTTCCTGCTGCAGGTGTCATGTTTAGTCTGAGTCTTATATTCCTTGATCTTTGGGTCGATTTTATTTCCACCCTTCCGCTGTTCTGATTTGTTTTTTGTCTTAACAATGGGTGAAACGTGGACTGAAATAGAACTGGTAATGTTAGGCTACTGATAATTTTGTATAGCCCAGTCAGAGTGCTATATATTCAGGTTTGATCAAAAGGTGTTCAGAGTTCGTTCACGAGACCAGCTTCCATATCTGTATCATTGACAAAATACGCCTGAGCCCAAGGACTCGTCCAGTCTTCGGAGTCACGGGGAGTGAGGGGGAGGAGGAGGAGGAGGTCTCCAGCATTCAGACCATATTAAATTTAGCACAAAAAGAGAGAGAGGGGTTGCGGCGGGGGTGGGGGGGCGACTGCCTTTGGGTGCCAAGCAAGGGAAAGACCTGAAGGAATGTTCAGGATTCACGTACCGAGTGAGTCTCATCACTGACGTCGGTTTGTTATTGGAACTTGGGATGTTGTCCACAGTTTCATTTCATTCCATCAAGTAGTCGAAATAAACGCCGCTAAATCTTGACGCACTGGATTTGAAAAATGCCTCATAAAGGCATTTTAAGAAGGAAAGAGAACACTGCTTCCCATTCTTATTGAATGGGTAGATCGCGTTTGATGTCAGGAACTGGTAACAGAATAATTAAATAGTTGCACTTGGCGTTAATGAGTGATATTGAAACATGGTACAAGACGCCACTCATGCTTTATGAATTATTATTATTATTATTATTATTATTATTATTATTATTATTATTATTATTATTATTATTATTATTCAGAAAATGAAAGCTATTCATGTGGAACAAGAAGCCTACCAAAGGGGCCATTGACTTGAAATTCAGGCTTCCAAAGAATATGAAGGTGTCCATCAGAGAGAGAAGTAAGGGGGGGTGAAGGGAAAGACAGAAAGAGAGAATGTCGTCATTGGCTCAAAACTTGTATCACTTGAGGAATTCCCCGGTACAATTCCTTCGAAGTTTTAGGCTTCTCTTTATATAGTGGTTTGTATCAAACATTTCTCCCAAATAAGTCACTCATGTAGATCATTTTTTTTTTTTTTTTTTTTTTTCGGCGGACGAGGTTTCACTTCAAGGGATCGCCCTTTTCGATTCAAGTTTCAGTGCATCCACGAAAACAATTCGATGCAACTCATGGTCATTGATAAACACAGTCAAGTCATTACTAAAAAAAAAAAAAAAAAAATAAGTAGATTTTATTACTGACGCTAAATCCAAATAGCTTCATAGATCAGCAAACCGAATCATCTCTCAGCTGAGAACTGAGAAGCGTCTGGAGTAGACATTGTCGTCAGCCAGCTTTTAGGAACCATTTGGCCGAGCCTCTTAATCTAGTCATTTTTTCATTTCGTAAAATAGCATAGCGAAATAAATATGGAACTTAAATAGAGCCTTAGAAACTTAAATTTGCGAAGTCAACGCAGTAAGTTAAGTTTTCGTTGTCACATTAGTGAAAGTCCTCCTGGGCCTCTGGAGGCTCATAGGCCAGGTGCTGATCTCCTGTTTCTTAGGCCGACAGCCAGTGGGCGACAGATCCCATTAGAATCCTGCAATTATTAAGAACAAAAAACAAAAAAAAGAGAGAAATGACTAAATAAGTTTCATTTTTGTCAAAGGCGCTGGATACTTGAATGATATCAAGTTCGATTTAGTTGCAAGAGACAAATGTTGTATAAGCGTCGCATGAGCGCCTTTATGCAAACACACAAGTGCAACAATTTTGATGACCAATGCCGTCAAAGTCTGAAATGATCAGCTTTAGTGTTTAAATTGTTTGTGATGTGCTGAAACGACTTCTTCAGTTGTGTTGAGACGAAAACGATGCAGGAGGAACAACAAATTGGGCATCAAAATGAGTGAAGGGACCTCCTGCCGTTAAGAATACAGTATTAACCAACACCAAGTTAAGTCTGGGCACCAATACACGACTGAACTCTGTAAGTAATGCCTACAGTGCACCGCGTGAGGTGCACTGACGGCATTACTTAATAAGGTTCTTTGCAGCGTCCCTTCGACCTCTAGCTGCAACCTCTTTCCCTCCATTTACTGTACCTTCATTCATATTCACTTCCTTCCGTCTGACTTTCCACCCTCTCTAACAACTGATTCACAGTGCTGCTTCAACTGCGAGAGCCTCCTCAAAACTTTCAAAACTCTCAGTTTCCCTTTCAGTGCTGAAGGACCCCATAGGTCCCAGTGCTTGGCCTTCGCCCTAAATTCTATATTGCATTCCATTCGAATCAAGAGTAGATGTGAGTGCACAAATATCTACGTCCCGTGAAAAAATCCCACAGATCTTTTGTGCTGTAAACACTGACTGACTGACTCTACTGAAGGTTGTTGTGTGGAGTTATTACTATGTGAAAGCACGACCCTCAAGAGAGGAAGAGATGAATAAAGTTGACACAGGACTGAAGAAGTCTCAACTCTTTAACAGAATGTCATCTTAAATATTTACACAGTGACAGAGAGGGTCAGGAAGGAACACTGTTGTGAACCCAGCTCCATTCAAGGTCTGACTCGGATTCCATACTGCATATTAGGTCTGTCGTTCTGAGGATATTTTGTGTAGATATTTATCCTGTACCTTTAGTTTGTTGACAAAACCTGTTTATGAGAGTAAGGTGGGTCAAGCGCTTTCATGTCAAGTGCACTGAAAAGGACGTCAACTGGTTTCTGAAGGTCATTAATGGTGTTCCTTGTGAAGGCGTCC
This sequence comes from Macrobrachium rosenbergii, assembly GCA_039081455.1. Taxonomy (NCBI): domain Eukaryota; kingdom Metazoa; phylum Arthropoda; class Malacostraca; order Decapoda; family Palaemonidae; genus Macrobrachium; species Macrobrachium rosenbergii. The sequence goes on from JANJGK010002427.1 coordinate 69,831, forward strand.
TTCCTTCCTTCCTTCCTTCCTTCCTTCCTTCCTTCCTTGGCCTGATCAGCCAGAGGTCTTCAGTGAGACCAGTTACTCAGAGACTCCCACTACGTCGTCCCACTATGTGGGTGTTGAGACATCATCTCATTATTATTATTATTATTATTATTATTATTATTATTATTATTATTATTATTATTATTATTATTATTATTATTTAGAAGATGGAAAACCCTATTCATATGGAAGAAGCAGCCCACCACAGGGGCCATCGACTTGAAATTCAACTTTCCCAAGAGTATTTAGGTGTTCATTCGAATGGAAATGTAGACAGAGGAGATCAGTTAACAAATAAATAAATAAATGGAAATGTAAGTAAATGATTAAATTCCCATCTACCTGCTCTCCCTCAGTATATATCCACCATATTGGCTGAAGGGTAAATAAACCATATTATTACCTTCAGCCTCACTCCCTTTGTTACTCAGCGATCGAAGGTAAATTGAGTAAGTATTCCTCCTCCTCCTCCTCCTCCTCCCTTTGTGATGGTGAGATTGAATCGAGTGAATCCAAAGTCTTTGCTGTGATTTGAAGTTTGTTCTGGTGGCTGATATTATTAAGGAATCATCTTCTTTATTCTGTGGCAGTTTAACATGACAGCACTGCGAATGTTGGTGCCATTTCAGTTTTTAGTTTTCTGAAAAGAAACTACAGTAGTGTGCTGGCTTTGTCTGTCCGTCCGCACGTTTCTGTCCGGTCTCAGATCTTAAAAACTACTGAGGAGGAGGAGGAGGAGGCTAGAGGGCTGCAAATTGGTATGTTGGTGATCCACCCTCCAGTCATCAAACAGACCAAATTGCAGACCTCTAGCCTCCTCCTCCTCAGTAGTTTTCATTTTATGTCAAAGTTAGCCATAATCGTGCTTCTCGCAGCGATATAGGATAGGCCACCACCGAGCTGTGGTTAAAGTTTCATGGGCTGCGGCTCATACAGCATTAAACAGAGACCACCGAAGATAGATACGATGCCATTCCCTTTTTCCTCATCCTTTTACTGTACCTCCTTTCATTTTCTTTCTTCCATCTTACTTTCCTTCTCCCTCTCCCAACAATTGTTCCATAGTGGTGCTTCTTCTTCTTCTTCTTCTTCTTCTTCTTCTTCTTCTTCTTCTTCTTCTTCTTCTTCTTCAGCTGCTCTGAGGGTTACCTCCTCCCCCTCCTGTTACTTCACCTTTCAAACCTTTTACTGTCAATTTCCGTTTCAGCGCTGAGTGACCTCATAGGTCACAGCACTTGGCCTCTGGCCTAAATTCTATGGTCTCTCTCATTTCCTTTTCCTTTTCCGTCTTCATTTTGTTAAGACTGAAACTCTGCTCTTTTTTTTTTCTCTCTCTCTCCGACTAAGGCATCGTTTCCTTCCCAGACCCTTCTATTCTACTCACTGGAACTCTCTCGCTGCAGCAACACTTTCTCTTCCTGTCTGACTGACTGACTGACTGACTGACAGCCTCTTTGTTTTCTGTCTTATTTCCTCTTACTCCTCTACTTGTCTGTCTGTCTGTCTGTCTGTCTGTTTGTCTGTGTTACGGGCTGCCCAGGTGAAACAGCCCGGCGACAGACGAGAACAGACTCATTTACCACTATTGCAATTTGCTTAGCTGTTCTTTTTTTTTTTGGGGTGGATGGGGGTGGGAGGTTGTTTGAGAGGAATATGGATGAAACCTCCCACCCCCACCCGCTTCCAACCCTCGCCTAAATCAAGTGGTTTTATTATTGTATCAATTCTGGTTCAAATGCGCACACAGGAGCTGGAAGCAGACCTGAAGGTACACTGAGCAACTAAAGGTAGTTTTGTCTACCACTCACTCACTCACTCTCTCACTCACTCTGTCCTCATTATGACCTTATGCCCATCGTAAGTGCTGAAGGCTTTATGTAGGAGACGAAAATAGAAAGTTTGAATGATACAATTCCTGGGAGCATAAGGGGGGGGGGGCGGCTGTGTGTGAAGGTGGGGGAGGGGGATGACTTACCTTTCAGGAATCCTAAGATGCTAAATTATGCTTCGCTTCTGTGTAGGTCATAGTCAATAGAAATAAATCATTAGATGCAGAGAGAGAGAGAGAGAGAGAGACCGGCCTGTTAAATGCTATCTTTTTTTCTCAAGTAATTAGGTAAAAACAGGAAAGCCAAAATAAAATGTAAAACCGTGGGTTTTTTCCTAATTAATTGAAAAAATAGATACTGAACATTTAACAGTCTCTCTCTCTCTCTCTCTCTCTCTCTCTCTCTCTCTCTCTCTCTCTCTCTCTCTCTCTCTCAGCCAATCAAGAGTCGCTTTCGCCTCTTCAGTTCGAAGGGAGTTGCATGGACTCTTGTGATTGGCCAAAAGCATTCTGGAAGGTTTTCAGTCGGGCTGTAGCATTAGCTCCGTTGAGCCACGTTTGTTTGTGGCCTCCGTCAATGTGGCTTTGTGACAACGAGACTCCTAATGATCGAGGATATGAATGAGCGTTGACTGAGGTGAGTTAATTTATCTGTAGTGGTTGAGAACTCCGCGAACCTAGGCACGTCAGAAGCGTAGTTTTTGGCCACACACAAGTGGTGATTCGTTCTAGTCAGAGGTGTGTACACTATTTCCGTGAGAGGCTTGTCAGTGTTGCTCTCCAAAGGCCTCTGGTGAGGAATTTGATCCCACTATGAGAGGATGTGACAGTGTGTTCCCGCTGAAGGACGCTGACTTTCTTGTGGTTTATATTAAACGACCTGCTCTTGCTATAGATAAATGCCAAAGCTGAGGAGGATCCCGAGACCAGGCCAGAGGAGGAGAGTGCCAGAGTAGTCTGGGTCAAGTTTGGCATTCAGTCATGAGTGTTGCATAGCCGGTCATGTTGAATTTCAACTTGTTAATTCTGAGTACTAGCTCCGCGCCTGTTTTTACCTTGGAAACTGGTTTTTTCTACACTTTTAGGGCTTCTGATACTGGCGGTGAGTGTGTGTGTTGTCGGCCAACTGTTATTTGCCCCCTAACTCTACTCAGTAGTAAAGGGGGACTGTGGGAATTCTGGGTTTTCGGTGGGGGAGAACACAGAAATGGAGCAGACATGTTATGTTGAGGAGGCGCCCTCTGGAGGGGAAAAACGAGAGGGAGCCATTCGCCAACAGGAGGGAGTTAAATGCATTTCGCCGTGTTTGGTACTGGCGTTAGGGGGTTAGGTTGTCCCTTCGCCATGTTTAGTGCTGGCCCGGGCGCCTACCCATACGTTAATAAGCTATTGCACTTGCCAGACGGGATATGAGCCGTTCCAAACAGACGTACCCGTGCTCTGGCTTGTGAAGATCGCGTTTGGAAACCCCTTGTTGGATGGACTTCAGGGGTTAATTACAGGTTAATTACATTCGTGCGACAAAAATTGAAGATAAATCCGTAGTTAGCAAACTGTATAAAAAGTCAAGTTAGAAGGAAATCGCTGCCGCGGAGCTACTACTTAAATCTACCTTCAACTTGAAGAGCGGCGCTTTAGTGCCGTATGCATGGAATCAAATAGTTGTGAATGGAGTTCATAACTTGTTAGGCTAAATTGATCGGGTCTTGCAAGCAGAAAATCCTTAGGCAATGGCGATTTTGCTTTATAGACTCTGTGGGGTTGTGGCGCCTTATGATAACCGGTTGCATTCAGGCATCCCGCAATGTCCGCTGTAATTTGCCTGAGAGGAGGAACGGCAGGCAGCGTAGAGGAAGGGCCATTCTATTTAAACTCAACTTGTCATCAGTCAATATGCTTCGTGCCCCTCAAAACTCCACTTACGTAATGATGGTTGGTCATTATTGTGAAGCTCAGTTTTAGAAAGATTTTGGGGTCAGGGGAGGGCGTATTGCATAGGGCGAGTTTAAGAACCATTTTACCCTCATCGTAAACTTCTGAGATATTTCAGCGCAGTGTTTCATGACCAATTTCTAGCGACGCCAACTGCTTCAGTCTCTCAAAGGTCAAAATCTCTCAGAACTCTGTAATAAGAGTCAGTGAGGTTCCTTCATAAGGTCACTTCTTCGTTGTTGTCGTTGCTCAGTGAAGAAGACGGCCTTGTGGCAGCGCTGGACCTTATCCGTATGAGCAGCCCCTATGTGTTAAAAGGATCTTTGTTCAGGAAAAAAAATAAGAAGGGCAGGATTCCCATTCCTTTGCAGAGTCCTCCTGCCCGTCCGCTGAAAAGGCAGTGAAAAGACAGCGATAATGGGGAAGTGGGTGAGAGTGACGCCAGGCATAAAGGAAAGTTTTCATTTGCAAGAGAGTTCTGTAGTGAGCAGATTCATTCACCGTAGAGGTGGTATCACAAGTCCAAGATGGATACTTAGGCAAAACAAAACATCGTGGGTTTTATGTTTTGCTGGCCAAAAAATTTGTGGAAGTCTGAATGCTGTTGAGTCATGATGTGATTCGGTTTTTGTAGTTTTCAGGGTTATTATTATTATTATTATTATTATTATTATTATTATTATTATTATTATTATTATTATTATTATTATTATTATTATTATTATTCAGATGATGAAACCTTTCCATACAGAACAAGCCCACAAAAGGAGCCATTGACTTGAAACAAAAGCTTCCAAAGAATATCAAGGTGTTCATTAGGAAGAAGTAAGAGAAGGTAAAGGGAAATACAGAAACAAGAGATCCCACTCATTAAAAAAGAAAAAACAATAAATAGATAATGTATTGAAATGCAAGGAAGGAGAGTAGTGTTAGGGTAGTAATGCATTGCATCTTCGCTTGAACAACTTCTGAAGAAGTAGTAGTTCCAATTGCACGACATCCTATTCAAGGCAGCAATGGCAAGAGGTCTTATGGAAACAAGCACACGCCAAGGCTGTATCCAGGCATCCGGTGGGTGTGGGAGGCGGAGGTGGGTGGGGGGAGAAAACGTCTGCTGAAGGTCCCGTAAAAATCTGGATTGCTTTTGAAAATTCTGGCCAGAGAGAGAGAGAGAGAGACTGTTAAAAGCTCAGTATCTATTTAAGTAATTAGGTAAAAAACCACGAAAGCCAAAATGAAATGTAAAACCGTGTTTTTTCTTTCCTAATTACTTGAAATTGACATTGACGGGAGGGGAGGGGGTGGGGCCTTCTCTTTGAGTCTGTCTGGCAGTGAACAGAAAAAGTATAAATACTATTCACATAAGGAGCATCGTCACTGTTTAAAATGCAACGCCATTTTCATTCACTTTCGGGAAGAGAGACATCATCGACCGACAACAGTGAGGAAGAGCCTTTGTGCTGAAGGGGCTGCTTTTCCGCTCGATGGAATGTTGCCTCTGGCCGCCTTTCTTTCACTTCCACAGATCGGAGAGTGGCCGAGTGCGACACCTCGTTCCCCTTCTGTTGGGGGGTTGGGGGAAGGGTTTCCACTTCTTGGGAAACAAAGTGTTGAGTTATCAATGAAAGACCCGGAGCTGTTGTAGCCGGCATCTTTTGTTATTTCGAATATTTCCCGGGTTGTTCTCGCTGACTGTGGCCACCGAGGGAGCTGTTTCATCGCAGAGTCAAGCTCCTCGAAATGCAGTCGTGTTATATTGAAATTACCCCCTTGCCTACACTGACAGTAACGACACTAGTTTATGCCCCCTGAAATAAGTCCCTATATATATATGTGTGTATATATACATATATACATATATATACTGTATATACATATATAGATAGATAGACATTTCAGAAAATAATGAAGACGAAATGAAAAGGCGAGAAACAGAATTAGGAATACAAAGAAAAGGCAGTCGTCATTATTTTGAGAACCTTCCTGAGAGAGAGAGCAGTCCTTTCCAGGGCTCTTGATGCAAGGCCAGGTCTTCAGGCGGGGCTCTTCTACATCACCCTACAAACAAAACAGTCCTTATTATTATAAGGAAATTAAATAAAAAAAAAAATTATGACAACCCTCTCAGCAAACCCCCTAAAATACTAAACAGTAAATAAAAATACTGTGCCTGGATTGAGAATTATATGTAAATCAAATAATAGATTTCCCAAGAGGAAAGGATATGAAAAGTATAATACACACACATACGTATATATATATATATATATATATATATATATATATATATATATATATATATATATATATATATATATATATATATATATATATATACGTATGTGTGTGTGCATTATACTTTTCATATCCTTTCCTCTTGGGAAATCTATTATTTGATTTTACATATAATTCTCAATCCAAAAACATAGTATTTTTATTTACTGTTTAGTATTTTAGGGGGTTTCCTGAGAGGGTTGTTATAATTTTTTATTTAATTTCCTTATAATAAGGACTGTTTTGTTTGTAGTGTGATTCAGAAGAAGCCTAGCCCGAAGACCTGGCCTCTATTCCGTCTTACATCAAGACCCCTGGGAGGGAAGGACTGCTCTCTCTCTCTCTCAGGAAGGTTGTCAAAATAATGACTGATCATTTTGATTTGTTTTGCCATCATTTTCCGAAATATCAGCTTGTGCATTTGCTACTAATAACCGAGCCTCTTATGTATTATGTTTGCTCTTATCTGTGTATCTGGATGTGTCTGTTTCTCACATTATTCATCTGAATGATTTTCTTTTTAGGTGCTGAGCCTACAGTACAGTGGAAGTTGCACCGCTCTCCGGCTTCTATCCCGTCGTTCAACAAGAAACTTGCTGCCTAAAGTGAGTCTTCCTGTGGCTGTTTTTGACCTTTTTTTCCCTCATTTACATATTAAGAGGTCTGCTGCTCACTTGCTTTGGGACACATAGGTATGAAATGCTGTTAATCTTTTGCATTGGGGCACACAGGTAAGAATCATGTGGCTCATTCTCAGTTTTTTTAGGAATAACGATACACTTACACTGAGGGTGCCTGTCCCACGCTCCTCATAACTTTTGGTGCCACATTTTGGAAAAACACAAGACATCCATCACAGTATCTAGTCATTCAGGGAGTGACTTGATGTCTTCATTACTTTTGCCAAGGTGTATTTTTTGTTTTTTTTTGTTCGTCTGTTGGTTCACAAGTTGACTAAAAACTGAGTGGATTTTTGTGGTAATTTTACCAATAAAAGGCTGGCGGCTTTGCTAGCAGCTCATGACTAGACTCTGGGAGAGATACGAAAAACCTTTTGAGGAGAAGGGACCTCCTGTGGGGGTCAGCATGACCAGAGGGTCTTTAAAGCAGCGTCTCTTTCTCTGCCCCAGAGACATTCTTGGTCGAGGTCTGGACTGACTACGCACAGTCATGGCGCCTGGCTGTCCTGACCAGCCTCTCCTGTTGTTGTCATGTCTCTCTAAATATCAAATATTTTTGGATATTAAAATAATAATATTACCAAGATGATGATGGTGGTGGCTGGGTTTTTGTTAATTAGGCTGCCATTACGCAAATAGGAAGTTGATCCCGTATGTATCCAGGTGAGGACATGAACAGGTTTTAAAGTGCAGTGACTTGTAGTTAGTTACCACCTTTGTTCTATAGTGATAATTGCAGAGCATTGCTCTAATATTCTCTCTCTCTCTCTCTCTCTCTCTCTCTCTCTCTCTCTCTCTCTCTCTCTCTTGGCAGTTTCAGCATAATTGTGTTGATTTTGGTTTGCAGTTTCAAACAAAAGTGGTGCGCTTGAATTTCCTGATACTTACAGGAGCGTCTGTAATTGCGTTTCAGAATTCAGTGCTCCCCTTCCACAGATGACTGAATGGAATTGTTTTAGGTTAAAGTTTTGAGTAAATCTTTGAGGCTGATTGTTATCGACAGTTATGCCAACAGCCTGGAGCTCCGGAGAGTCAGTCCAGAAGCATTTTTGTGAAATTTAGGAGCTTCATTTCATGCGAGCTTTGTATTTTGAACCAGCTTATTTCGACATTTTAGTTGATGACAAATGAATATTACCATATTTCTCTCTCTCTCTCTCTCTCTCTCTCTCTCTCTCTCTCTCTCAAAATGGAATTGGAACGTTATAACAACACAGTAGAGGATTTTTGTTTTGAAGCAAAACTGCTTGTAGGGCCAAGTGTGCGTTTCACAGCTTACGACCCCCGTGGTGGGGGGGGGAATAGTTCCATCAGTGCACCCCATTCGGTGCACTGTAGGCATTACTTAGGTTCTATGCAGCATCCCTTTGGTCCCTAGCTGCAACTCCTTTTACTGTACCTCCGTTCATATTCTTCCTTCCATCCACCCTCTCTTGACAATTGTTTCACAGTGCAACTGCAAAGGGTTTCCTTCTCCTGTTACACCTTTCAGACCTTTTTCCTGTCAATCTCATTTTCAGCGCTGAGTGACCTCATAGGTCCCAGCGTTTGGCCTTAGGCCTAAATTCTGTATTGCATTCCATATCCCACAGCTTACGACGTCACAGAAATATCTGTGAAGCAGTACAAGATTCACTTTCGGTATCTGAGAGGAAATCACCAGATGAGTCGTTTTATGTGGGAGCTCATTCCCTGTTGTTCTCTCACAAGAAATGACGAGTTGAAGTGCTGCTTGCGCATACTGTAGGCCTCAGTGTGGTGTTTTAGGAAGCGTGCGCTATCTATCAAGATGTCACCAAAAACTAATGATGCCGTGGGGAGGCTCAGGATGCGACGAAGGAAATAATCCTTATAACAGCAGCCACATCAACCAACTGTTCAAAATTAAAACGGACTTTTTATTGTGATTGTAAAGGTGTTCATGTCAGCAGTTGACAGATTCAGATGACAAGTATATAATAATGTGCAATCGTATTCACCTCTCATGGTTCCTTGTTTGAAACTGAAAGTTTAGTGGATTCTGAATGTTAATACTGCTCTCTCTCTCTCTCTCTCTCTCTCTCTCTCTCTCTCTCTCTCTCTCTCTCTCATGTTGCACAGGCATTTTCTAAGCTGTTCAAGGACCTGTCAATCACTTGGCTTCCTTATTTATTTTGAAGGGTTTCTCTTTCTCCATCCTTTGTTCCACACTTTGTCTTGGTACACTTAATATTCTGAGGAGTAAATAATACCTTTTTCTTCGAAGTTCCGAACTTACTGAATAGGTATTAAGTTTCTTTTGTTACTCCGCATTGACAGGAATCATTTTGAATGACGATGTGGGTGGGATTTCTCTTGTGGGTTGAAGTTCCGTTTGGCTCATTCTGGGAAGAAAAGAAGTGTCACATATATGTGAGGTCACTTCTCCAGGTACTAATCGTTACGATCATCTTTCAACCGACAAGAAACAGTTTTCTTTAGTAAAAGACCCATTCAGTGGTGCTTGCAGCATTTATGAAATGGGGAAAAAAGTTGGTTTGCATGAAATAGATTTTAATTTTTTATTATAAATGTCATTGGACATAAATGTCAAATGGGCAGTCGTCATCCACTGGGGGTTATTCTGGTACTGACCTGACCAGGTGCTGCTCTTTCTGATCGAGTTAACTCTCTCTCTCTCTCTCTCTCTCTCTCTCTCTCTCTCTCTCTCTCTCTCTCTCTCTCTCTCTCTCTCATGGGGTACACACACACACACACATTATCAACAATGTGTGTGCATCACAGATGATGTTTGTGAGTTAGCGAGATACTTGGTGTTTCTTTATGCACAGCAAACACATTTATTCACTGGTTACTTTCCTCAGGTTAATTTTCACTGCCCGAAGAAGCAGTGGTCGGGACCACCAGTTACTGAAGCAGCAGTGACTGCCTTCTCAAGCAATTTAAACCCGATAAAGAAAGATTGTCGGTGCAGGATTCCTTCGGATTAAAAGCTTTGATATTCACTGCTGCTTCTTGACCCCGCATCCATTTTCTGGGGATGTCAGACCAAGGACAAGAATGACCTTAGGGAGCATTCAAGGCAAAACAGGTCATACAATCGAGTGACTTTCATTTAAAGGAACAATGTTCTGATTTATTCAGGATGAAATTCATCTGTACGTTACTGGAATCTCTCTCTCTCTCTCTCTCTCTCTCTCTCTCTCTCTCTCTCTCTCTCTCTCTCTCTCTCTCTCTCTCTCTCTCTCTCTCTCGTGCTACAGAATTGTGGACTGTGCTCACTGCAGTGTCAGCCTATTTGTTGTTAATTAAGATAACTGACATGATTTTGTTGAGGTTGTACTTCTGTACCATTCCCGTATTGGACAATATAGACCAGAGAATAGACAACTGCTGTGATGGATTGTTTTAGGAGCAAAGAATCATTTTTATGGTCTTTCACATGCACTTGTCGCTATGTGCTCATCCTATGGCCTCTTCATCCGTTATAGTCTTGGTGGATCATAGGCCTATGTCTCACATGGCGACAGGCCAGTTATTTCCCTAAAGTCGTCCTGTGTTTGTTCCATATGGAGGCAGGCGTTCTCAGAATAATAATAATAATAATAATAATAATAATAATAATAATAATAATAATAATAATAATAATAATAATAATAATAATATCTGGTACAGACAGAGTGGTTATGGAAAACGCTTTACGTGTTTTGATGCTTTTTCGGTGTTTTTCGTCATGATTTGGTGAATAGTAGAGCTCTACCATTTAGAAAAAGGCGTCGTGTAAAGTTAACATGTGCTCAGCTCTCCCTGGAGAGCTTAGTTGGTAAAATGAGCTGTTGTCATTTTCCCTTTCCCTTCTATTTGCTCGTTTAGAATTGACTTGCTCCATTGGAGGCAGTCAGGCCTCATTGTAACCCATGGTGGTTAGAGCCTGAGTGGGGAAAGAGATGTGAGGCCTTGCATGACTGAGAAAGACTTGGAAGGACCTCTGACATTTGTGACAAGCAGAGCAGAGGCGGGTGATGACAATAGTATTGAAATCTGACCTGGCCTTGAGACTAAGAGGTTCGCTGCTTCTTGTCATATAGAAGACAAAACAGGGAATAGAAGGTCGCCAGTGAGACTCAGAGGAATCAATCCTAAGGGTTTACTTACACAGAGAATAAGTCAAAATTAAGCACAATTAATTTACAAAGGGACTCGCAATTCGTTAATGATGATTTGACAGGGAAACATACTTAGTTATAGCTAAAATGACAAGGGAAAATTAAGTCCGGCTCTAAATGGGGTTCAGGCAATGGTAGGCTATCCCAAAATTAGCAGAATTACTCTATCTGTGGATGCGCAACGGAGCTTGAATATAGCGACTTGGCGAACTGGTAACGGGAATGCGAATGCAGATCGATTGCACACGTGAAATAGCAGCTCCTGAAAATGCCGAGAGAGCTACGTTGATTATCAACATCAACATGCTGGACTCTCAAGTAAATGAACAAAGTCTAAGGCTGGAGGAGGCACTTAAATTCACTTATTAAGTTCACTTGAATTCACTTACTAAATTCAGCAAAGGTAAGTCATGAAGCAAAGGGACATTTAATCACTGATTGCCAATCGCAAAAGAATTCCAAAGGAAGGAAAACTTGAAATCGAAAGACGAGAGAATGATAGAAATTTGACTGGGCAAAATCCCCCTTCCCTATCCAGACATATCTCTTGACATAAGATCTACTCTCATAATTACAGAGGAAAGATGAATCCCACAGCACTCGTATGACTGCCCCCTTCACTGCAGTCGGAATTCGGGGCATGTTATCTTCGTAGGAAAAGGGGGGCCCGCTCCACATTTGGGGAATGCTATCCCAGCTGCAAGGGAGATGTTCCCTGCTTGATGTCACTCCCGCCAACGTCTCTCTCCCGGCTTTCCTCTCTCAGGGTAATGTTTGACCCCTGTCTTGGGTCACGTGACTGAACTGGTGGTAGGTTCGATCTCGTCTTCACTGGTGTGATCCGGAAAGAGGAGGATTTTGGCTGGAAAATACCCTCTGAGGACTCCTTCAGTTAAGTTGGTGGCTCATTTTATCTAAAAGATGGTTTATTTCAAAATGGCAAAAGGTCTGAATTCATAACACATTTCTAACTGTGGATGAAGCACTCTGGGGGAACTCGCATCTTTGTTAGGGATTGGGTGAAGTTATGAATAAGATAATGAAGAGCTTCATTCCTACAGCGCTTGGTGAAGAGTCGTCTTCTTGTTGGCCTCCAGTGATCAGTTTCTGTAGTAGTTTGTTTCTCTGCAGACGATGTTCTTGGGTTTGCATTCTAGGTCTACTTCCAACCAGAATTTTAAGATCTACTGGTCACAAAAGTTTGCTTCTTTTATTTTTACAACTGACATGATCAAATACGTGAGAGTGGGCGGTAACCCCAGTATTTTAACTCTCTCTCTCTCTCTCTCTCTCTCTCTCTCTCTCTCTCTCTCTCTCTCTCTCTCTCTCTCTCTCTCTCTCTGCAGAAGAATAATATTCAATAAAATTTATTTTGTACATTTTCCGAACTTTGCATTTTCTTCGTGGACTGCTTTCCTTTTTATTAAAACGGGTTGTCTCTTCTTTGGCGCGCAGAACTTTTGGCATCATCACAAAAGTGGTTTGGCCCCAGTGGGAAGAGGATTCGAAACCGCCCATTACCATTCCTCCCCCTCCCACCCCCCCACCTCCTATTTAGGAATCGAGTCTGAGCTCTACTTGTGTACCGTGAAGGAGCGGAGAGAGAGAGAGAGCATGCGCGCGCTCTCTTTCACGTTTTCTGAAACAACTTGATATTGGCGTTAATCAGCACTTTCCATCGAAGAGCAGACGTGTTTTTCCAAACTGGGTCAAAGTTTGGAAAGTTTTCTTCTAGGAAATCAAGGTAGATTAATTTTTTTAATATAGGTAAACATCTCGAAAGATTTTGCTCATAAAATTTGAGTCATAGACCATAGCTCAGTTTTGTTGGTCTACCCAAGTTTTAAGAGCTGAAATGTTTGTAAAAGTAGGCAGACGGAACTTTTTGTTTGTAGGAAATTGGATCTTTGTTTATAGGAAAGGTTTGGGAATAGACTTTTTTATATGCAGTTACAAATGCAAGATTTTGATAGGCAATCTTTGAAAAATGCGATATTTTCCTTTATGTAAAGCCAAAGATCCTTCTTGAACCCTAGATGATAGTTAACCCCCCCCCCCCTCTCTCTCTCTCTCTCTATTTTCTATTTTCTGTGAGCCCACAATGCAATGTGTGTGTGCGTGTGTGTGTATATTAGAGTAGGTTTGTGGGCTACTACTTTGCTGCACAAGAAGAGCCAAAATTCCATAAAGCAAGCTAGCGTAAATGTGCCTCGCTGTCGAACTAATCAGTTCCAGAGGTCCTCCTTTATTCGCCCTCGCACCTTCGGAGGACTGTGGAACAGTCTCCCTCCCTACTGAGGATGTCCTGCAATTGGAACTTCTACACTTCAAGCGAGGATGCGATGCATGACCACCCTAATACAATCCTCCTATTTTCCTTCTGTTACTACTTTCATATGGACACCTTATTATTCTTTGGAAGCTTCTTGAATAGGGTTCTTCATCTTCTGAATAACAATAATAATAATAATAGTAATAATAATTATTATAATAATAATACCACTTACTGAAGCAGCAAAGCTGTTTTCCCGCCCAATTTGAACCTAATAAAGGAATCCTTTTTACTGCTGTTTACATTGCTACTTCGCGGCTTTACACCCCCCCCTCTCTCTCTCTCTCTCTCTCTCTCTCTCTCTCTCTCTCTCTCTCTCTCTCTCTGTGGTTATTGCAGCAACGCCAGTAGAAGGCGCTGTTCGACCTCTAGCTGCCGCTGAGGGCCTCGACAAGGTGACCTCCATTCTTTTGATAAGCTAACAGAGAAATGGAAGACTGAGTTCGTATCAGGCATCAACTGTCTCCCAAGGCTTCTGGAGTCGGCAAATTTATGGCTGTTTATCTTGTGACCTTTCATTAATGATTCCTTCCGTTGTCATATACTGTAATTATCGACTCACATCCACATGAAATTCGATTTTCTAGTAGGGCCGCTCTCAAGTATTTTTGCACTCTGTGTCCCCCTGGACAGGGTTGGAAGTCGAAAAAGTCGTCCTCTCTTGCACTGTCTGGTGGACTTTTCTGAAGAAACCGGGATTCCTTTTCCTGTCTGGTCGAGGTGGTCGTCGTCTTCTTCTTCGACTACGACGACCCTTTCCAGGAGTTTTGATGTGATTTCCTCGTCTGCCTTGATTTTTGGAGGCATCTATTGATGTCAGTCCTCGTGTGGTTTCCTGTGTGTGTGTGTGTGTGTGTATCTGTTCTGCTTCATCAGGCAAACTTATCAGACGTGTGTATGTATACTGTATATGTAAGTAGAAAGTAGACTTTTCACAATACGGGCATCTTCGGAACCACCGGGTTCACTTCAAAATTAGTACAAAGCACTCTCGGGTAAATGTGATTTAAATTCATACATTTGGGGCACGCCCACTTTCTTGGAGGGTAGGGGGGGGGTGGAGAGACGGTTGAGTGGAAATAGGCTGGGTCATTTTACAAGACCCACCTCAAGAAGTGCGGGACCAAAATGATCAAATTGAGAGGACAGCTTCCGTACTTAGGGCAGATTCCAGTTTGTTCAAACATTAGTGCCGGGGGACAGAGTTTGGTATAAAAATAAGTCGTTTTAGTCAAACACTTGTTCAGTGCAACAGTTTGTCTCAGGGAAGCTATGAGGCTCCTGGCGTCTTTCTCCTTTTGTTCAGTTATAAGATTTTTGGAGAGAACTTTAGAGAAAAAATGGTGCTCTTGGTCTGAGGCTTTTGGACGTTCGTTGGGAAATCTGAAAAGTATGAATTTTAAATTGCAATAATGATGGATTCTATTCTTGGTCATTTGTATTTATATTGAAATGTTCTGCAACTAAGTATTTGTAACTTGTTTTAATGGAGATTGGTTTGAGCTGCTTTTGTCAATAACTTGAGAGAACCATGACCAAGAAACCTGGTCCCAGGCACACATCCGGGCTCTTCAGCGTTACTTTGTAAATACCCAGATCCATCAGATCAGCTCTGCAATTTCCCTAAGCTTGTTAGAGAATGGAAGGTCTTCACACAGGTATTTTCCACTGGGCCATGTCTATTCCGTCACTGGAATCACAATTTTAAGGAATTTTGTGGGGCTTCCTTGGGGTGAATACCAACCCCGCCATGTACAGGGCAGTGTACATAGTGAGAGTTTTCATTTTGATTGTACTTTTCGTATGTTGATTCGTTCAAATGGTCTATTCACTCGTGGAGGCTGTGTATTATACAGCCTTAGTTTCTGCGATAGTCACACTATTTTTCAGTCATACTTGCATCATCTTGCTTCAGTATCATTCCTGAAAGATTTATTATTCTGTGGGCTTCGTGAAAGGTCCAACAGAACGTTTCTATGTCTAGGGTTTTGCAGAGAGAGATTCGCACTGCTTTTTGTGACTATTTGCCCCCCTTCGGTTTGTTTATAAACTCATGGCTATTTCTCTCTCTCTCTCTCTCTCTCTCTCTCTCGTATGCATCAGAAATTAACGATGAATCTAGTTTTAATAAACCGACGCGAGTTTTATGATCTTATCTAAAGTATCAATAGCTACTATGCTATTTCGCCAAAGGAAGGCTCTCGTCTGTATTAGGTTGAACAGATTGGCAATTTGGTAAGAATACGAATAATGTTTATAAACTGAGAATGTCATCAACTCACACAATGAGTACTGGCGAGGTCCACAATTAAAGTGTTTCCCCTCAGCAGCAGCTTTTGCGGGACGTTTCAAATTCGGAACTCTCCCCCACCCCCTACCCCCCATCTCTTCTTCAACTACCATTGAAAATAAATGACTGAGTCTTTGTTACCTCAAAATCGAAGGTCTGAATCTCGTGCCCATTTGCTTCTCAAGTTCCTGGTCTTGTCAAGGACATCTGGCTGCTCGTCATTTGGATTTCGTGCGGAAACGATATTTTTAGCCGTGGCAATCTCTGATCCTGTGACTTTCGCTTCTACCCTCGGCTTTTTACAAATTCTGGTCAGGCAATGTTGGACATTGTGATTGCTAAGTTTTGACGTTGAGCCTGTTTAGGAATGCATCTCTCTCTCTCTCTCTCTCTCTCACCGTCTTTCCTCTCGAGCCGAATTGTCATAACCGTAGCACTCACACCAGACCTCTAAAGGCTGTTGCACGTTTCTAAGCACTCGTTTTCGGGCTGTTGATGATTTCCAAGATAACGCCTTATTATGTTATTCATAGTGGGTCGCCAAACCTAAGCATTACCGATTGTCAGGGATTTCTTGTCATCGTCAACTAGACGTTAACTACTTTAGTATTAGGTCTAGGTGATTGATCTAGTTTCCTAAGTTTCTGCGGGTCTCGAGTCCCTCTCTCCCCAGACTGTTGGCCTTCTCGTAGTCTGTCTGAGCAGTCGCTCGTTTTCCAGAAGTGCATTCGCCCAACGCACAAACACACACGAGAGAGAGAGAGAGAGAGAGAGAGAGAGAGTTACAGCGTATGTATGCACGGATATTGATAGTTATACTATGCATATTTAGTCTCCTGTTTCAGTTTTTCACAAGCTCAGCTCAGGCTGTGTGTATGCGTGTGTGTGTGCGCGTTTGCGGGAGAGAGAGAGAGAGAGAGAGAGAGAGAGAGAGATAGAGATAGAGATAGAGATAGAGAGAGAGAGAGAGATAGAGATAGAGATAGAGAGAGAGAGAGAGAGTGCAGTGTATGCCTATGTGCTCTTGTGATTAACTTGGTGAAATAAACACCGAATATTTTTATGATTTATTGATGAACGTGGTTCCGTGTTATCAAGCTTGTGTTTGTTGTTTAGTATTTTTGTAAGGTTTGTGTTTGGTGAGGTGAGAGGGCTTTCATTGCAATTTCAGTTTTGAAATAGGATTGTATCCTTTTTAGGATGGTGCAGCCTTGGCTTGAGGAGCCATCATTCAGTCAAGAAGACCCGTGGAAAGGGGGGAGACTGTGCCTTCCCTCAAGACAAGAAGTTTGTCAAAAGCGACGTCAGTGTCCTTTCTATCATTTCTTGTCGGTTTCCAAATCATTTTTCCGAAACGTCTGCTCTGGAGTGTGCTTGCAACCCCAGTGATCCATTCCCGTGGCTTGCGTGCAGTCTGCATTTGTCTCATTTGTGATAAATTCCCTTATAATGTTGTTCAGATTTCAATTGCTCTTTTCAGAGATGACTCAGTGGAATTATTTTTGGTTCAAGTTTTAACTTGATCATTCTTTTGGATGATTACCGAAAATTCGTGTCAAGAGCTGGAGTTTCAGTTTAGAGACATTTCTTCTGAAATTTATGACGTTCCCGAACTGTCAGCTCCTGTGTTTCGGGTAAAAAAAGTGTGCCAGCCTTTTTGGAAATGGAGAATGACTATGACCATACTTCACGGGTTCCTATAGAGAGAGAGAGAGAGAGAGAGAGAGAGAGAGAGGTGTTGTTGGTGGTTGGGTTGACGTGTTTAAAATTGTACGCATAATCCATTCGTAGTTTAAGGATTTTTCGGATGATATCGTGTTGACCAAGACTGGGAATCTAGGCCGATGTTCACGTGGTTTTGCTCCCTTGTTGTTCACTCTGTGTCATCTGCTAAATCTATATTATGTGCTCGAGTATGTAACCTTAATGTATTGAAATTCTCTCTCTCTCTCTCTCTCTCTCTCTCTCAGCTGAATTATGACACCGTAAAGCAAGTGAGGTTTTTGAAGTGTTAGAGTTCAATATGTAATCCCCAGTACATCAGTGACGTAAGCTTAAAGGCCTAAGTGAGCGCTTCACATCTTGCGGTGTAGCCTAACATGAATATCCGCGATGAAGTATGAATTTCGTCTTCGTTCACTTTTGTACTCGTACAAGCTATGGAAAGTTGCATTACTGTCTGCACATAGGCCAAGTATGGTGCTTTAGAAAGCTTAGTTATCAGGCTATCACAAACGATAATTATGCAGTGGGTAGGCGCAGGAAACGTTGGGGGAAATAGAATAGAGGTCGTCATAGCAGCTAAATCAGACCGAGAACTGGAATTTAAATCTTCCTGATACTAATTAAATGACTACTTAATAGATTGTCATCTTTACACGGAGGGTGCGTCGTAGTATCTGTGGAGCCTTGATTCGTGATAGACATCGGAAGATATTTGCAGCCTTCGAGTTTGTTGTCATGAAAATGACGGAGATTTCTCTCTATTTTTCATTGTCATTTTTTCTGTCCATCTATTAATTTCTCTTGGACACAAACTACGATAACGTTTTGTGAAAAGAAAAAGAGTTGAACAGAACCATTTTACTGTCAGCCTAATCATGCCAATGGACAGATCCTGATGGCAGCCTATCTTGTAGCAGGATTCGGCTCTCATGGCTCCTTATTTAAACTACTTCAAAGCTTCTCTCTCTCTCTCTCTCTCTCTCTCTCTCCAAGTTGCTCAAGAGCTTGCAAAAGGTTGACTTAGGTTGGCCTAGGATCTATTACTTGGCTTACTCGTTCATACTTGAAGGATTTCTCTCGCTCCATCCTTTGTTCCACGTTTTGTCTTGATTAATTTATTATTCTAACAGGAAAATAAAAGAAAATACCTGTTCATCGAAGCTCCTAACTTAGTGGATAGGCATTAGTTATTTTTTTCTTTTAATATTTAAAGTACTGACATGGTTCTAGTTCCTTGGATAGATTACTGACCAATCTAGGGGCACAGTTTTAGGAGATTAGTAGTTTATTCCGGTTAGAAGGGCGATTCTCTCTCTCTCTCTCTCTCTCTCTCTCTCTCTCGTACTGCAGAATCGTGTACTTTGCTCGCATGGCCCAGTGTCACACTGACCGGCTCTCGCACCACCGCAAAAGGTTGTTGTAAATCGTGATAACTGGGAGCATTTTTTGTTTTTTGTTTTTTGTTTTTTGTTTTTTGTTTTTGGAGCTTGTACTTCGATACCATTTCAGTATTTGCATTGGTAGATCAGAGAATAGAGAATAAATGCTTATGATAGATTGTTCTAGTAACAAAGAATAATTTTTATGGTCTTTTGTGGTCTTTCGCGTGCAGTTGTTGCTATGCATTCATCTTATGGCCTCTTCATCCGTTATAGTCTAGGTCAGGGGTTTTCAACCTTTTTCTCCCCACGTACCATTTTGGGTATTTTTAATGTGAGTAATGTAGCCCCATTACTTTGTATAAAGTAGAAAACAAAACAAAAGCAGAAAAACATTCCATTGTGTATGTCTGCAAGTACAGTACTGAAGGGAAGTAAGTACACAACTCTCCTGACATAACCAACAATATTGTAAACACAAAGAATTCCATAAAAACAAAGAAAATTGTTGATAATTATTTACCTGTGGCTATGCAGTCAGTGGGCGGCCAGGCCCCTAACTCTAACACCCGTGGGGAGAGCGTACCCCCTAACTGACCCTTGGCGTACCCCCTGGGGTACGGCCAGGGGGTACGCGTACCCCAGATTGAAAACCCTGGTCTAGGTGAATCATTAGGCCTATCGCTCACATGGTGACAGGCCAGTTATTTCCCTAAAGTCGTTTTATAATTGTTCCTTGTGGAGGCAGGCATTCTCAGAATAACAATAATGCTGTCTGGTGTAGATAGAGTGGTTATGGAAAACGCTTTTCTTATTTTGATGTTTGTTTCATTGTTTTTGTAATGTTTTGTTAAACAGTGTTGGCCTCCAGTGATCACTTTGTGTAGCAATTAGTTTTTCTGCAGACAGTGTTCTTTATTCCAGGCCTGCCTCTTCCGGCCAGAATTTTAGGTCTACTGGTCACAGAACTTTGCGATTTATTTTCACAGTTGACATAGCCAAGTACGTGAGAGTAGGTGGCACACCTTAGCATTTTAACTCTCTCTCTCTCTCTCTCTCTCTCTCTCTCTGTTAAAGAATAATTTTTAAGAAAATTCATTTTGCGAATTCCTTCTTCGTGGACTGCAATTGTTATTAATATAGACACTCTATTCTTTTGCTCACATAAAATATGGGCGTTATCACATAAGAGGTTTGGCCCTAGTGGGGGCGCGGGTTTGAAACCGCCCATTACCATCCCTTCCACCTCCCCATCCTCTTGTGTACTGCGAGGAGAGAGAGGGGGGGGGGAGGAGGGGGAGGGCTTTTCCACGTTTTCTGCAACAAATTGGTCTCGGGGCAACCAGCATTTTCTGCTTAATGGCAGACGTGTTTTTTCAAACTGGGTAAAAGTTTGGGAAGTGTAGCTACGGGGAATGAAGGAAGACTGATTTCTTTTATAGAGGTAAACATCTCGAAAGATTTTATTCGTAACATTTGGTTCACAGACCACAGTTTCTCACTGTACGTCTGCCCAAGTTTCAAGAGTTGAACTGTTGATAAATAAATGTCAGTAGAAGACGGAACTGGATGTGCGGGTTCAGTACCTGGTGGAAACTGGGTCCTTGTTTGTAATCTGTTATATTATTATATATATATATTAGACACAAATATAAAACTCTGAAAGGTAGTTTTTAAACACTGGAGTATTTTCTCTTATGTGGAACCTTAGACAACGTTGACAGTCTAATGAGTCGTCGTCGTCGTCGTCGTCGTCGTCGTCGTCGTCGTCGTCGTCGTCGTCGTCGTCGTCGTCCTCCTCCTCCTCCTCCTCCTCCTCCTCCTCCTCCTCCTCCTCCTCCTCCTCCTCCTCCTCCTCCTCGAAGTCGTCATGGCCGTCGTCGTCGTCGTCTTGAGCCACGACGACCCTTTCCAGGAGTGTCTTTCGATGTGACTTGACTTCCGTCCTTCCTTCCTTCTTCAACTCTCTCCTTCGCAAGAAGCACAGGACCAGAAATACAAAACCTGAGACAGTTTCCATAATGAGCGCAGATTCAAGTCCTTAGTCGCAGGGTACAAAGTCTGCCATGAAACAGTCGTTTTGGTCAAAACACTTGTCAAGTGCAACGATCTGGCTTCTTGCCTCTTAGCTCAGGGGTCTGGTAAAACTAAGGTATACTTAACTTTTTTCCTCTTATTTGTTCATTTATAAGAATTTTTGATAGAACCGATAGATAAAAAAAAATGATTATCTATGTTGTTCTTGGTTTGAGATTTTGGGTGCTCATTAGGAATTTTGAATCGTAAGTTGGAATGATAATTGATTCCTATTTCCTGATAGACTGATTTCACATTGAAATGTTCTGCAACTAATTATGCGTTACTTTGTTTTTAATGGAGAATGGTTTCAGTTAGGTCTGTCAATAACTCGACAGAATCTTAACCAAGAAACCTTTCCCCAGCCACACATTCGGGCTCTTCAGAGTGACTGTAAATACCCAGATCATTCTGATCAGTTCTGTTATTTTCCTAAGCTTATAAGAGAATGCACATTCTCTCTCTCTCTCTCTCTCTCTCTCTCTCTCTATATATATATATATATATATATATAGATAGGGTATTTTCCACAAATTTCGCTTGATTAGGAAACTCTGCCACAGCTTTCCTTGGCGTGAACACCAAGTGAGTGGTGTATGCACAAGGCAGGCAGTCAGGATGCATGAGTCACTAGTGTTTTCATTTGGATTGCACTTCTCCTCTGTTGTATATTCAAATGGTCTATTCACTCAGTGTGGCTGTTTATCATATAGCCTTATTTTCTGCAGAAATCTCACAATTTTTCAGTTATACCTACATCATCTTGCTTTCAATATAATTCCTGAAAGGTTTAATATTCTGTGGGCATAGAATCAGACGTTTCTTTGGCTGGGCGTTTGGACAAAGATTCGCTGTTCCTTCTTTGCTGTATTTGCCCTTCAGCATTTTTATGAACTCGTGGCTACGCTCTCTCTCTCTCTCTCTCTCTCTCTCTCTCGTAACCTAAGAGGTTAATAATGTACCTGGTTTTAATAAATTGACGCGTGTTTTATGAGCTTATCGAACCTATCAACAGCTATGTTGTATAACCAAAGAATAGTTCTTGTCTGTCTCAGGCTTGACAGATTTGGAATTTGGTAAGAATTATTCTTATAAATTGAAAATGTCATTAACTAACACAATGTCTTGTCAAGGACATCTGGGTGCTCGTCCTCTGGGTTCCCTACTGAAGAAAACATTTTTTTTTTATCCTTGTAATATCTAATAATAAGGAGACTTCTTCTGCATTTACCGTCGTCGCCTTTTTACAAATTGTGGTCAGACAGACAGTGTTGGGGTTCCCTTCCTTTCAGTTTGGATGTTGTGATTGCTGGATTTTGGTGTAGAACAAGTTTATGAATGCGTCTCTCTCTCTCTCTCTCTCTCTCTCTCTCTCCCAATGTTTCTGAGCACTTATTTTTGGGAGTGGATCCCTTATTACCTTCCACTCATTGTGGGTCGCTAAACCTAAGCTTTGGCTGATTCTTAACTTCTGATTTGATGTTGGCAGAAAGGAAGTTTCAAGAAGTTTCAAGATTCTTAATTGTATTTGTCGTGGATTTCTTGTAACGACAACTAGACGTTAACTTCTTCAGTATTAGGTCTTGATGATCTGGTTTCATAAGTATCTACGGGTCTCAAGTCTCTCTCTCACCCCAGACTGTCGAGGTCTGTTGCAAGTTTCATCGACGCCTGGTCATGTGTAGTGCAGACACATTACATTCCTGCTTACTGCGTTCAGCGGCCACCCTCCACCTTCTTCAGTCAGGCTGTCAACTTTTTTCCTGCTGTCGATTAAAATTCCTCAGCTCTCTCGATAGAATGAGTGGCATTAGCAAATTGAATCTGCGGACGCTGTTCGTACATCGGGATTTGCTAAAGTTTAAGTATTTTTCAAAGGTACTCTTGGTCACGTTTTAACATAACTTCTTCTCGAGCTTTCCTTGTCCATTTTCATGAACCCAGTTCCGTTTTCGAGTCCTCAAAATTCGCATTGTTGAGCCTTTGCCTCTCATACCAGTCTCTAGGGTCGGTTGCAACTTTATGTTGTCTGCTTTTCCAGTAATGACCAAACCTTAGAGATGGTTAGGGGAATCTAGTCATAACCTTCCGTGGAAGATTTCTCACTTGTCAGGATCCTTCCACTTGCACAGTTGGAACACTCATCATAATATTGACGATAATTTGGGCTCAGTCTCCCACTTTCTTATTTTACCCTGGTCTGGGCAAGATACGGGCACCTCCATTCCACAACTTCCGGTTACGTTTCGTACAGAGGCCACGCCCAGTTGAGGAGAGATTTGGGATATCTGCACTCTGGTCCTGGGAAAGATTTCGGCATTTCGCTTGTAAAGGCGCTCTCTCTCTCTCTCTCTCTCTCTCTCTCTCAGCTTATTGAAGATCAGAGGCATGCTGGTTTATAAGTGTTATGTACAGATCGTATAAAAACGTGACGATTTGTGTACGTCGTAATAACTTGTCCTATTATTGATTAGCGTGAAACTGTCAGCAGCCCTATGTAAATATCACAAGTTGTGGGAACAATTCTTTTGGATAAGATTTTTCAGTTTTTGACCATTTTCAGTGCTTGGTCATGTCCGGCTGCCTGATCGTCATATATTTATGTTGGGCGTTCATTTGACATTGCTTGGAGATTCTCCTTCATCCACACTGCAGGAATGAATCATCAGTCTGGCTGAAGCTTTTATCTCAATTTGTGATTGACTGAATTTTGGAATGTAAGATCGTTTTCCTCGGGGGTCTGGAAGTCCAGTGACTAGACATCTTATAGGGTTAACTTAGTCCCATACCGACGAAGGTTGGGTCTAGTTTTTCTGTCTGTAAGTTGCTTTGTTTGTACGTCCGTTGTCCTGCTTGCTTTCACTCAAACCGTTTGCTAGTGCTGAGGCTGCAATGGAACATTTGAAAGGTACCCTTTTACATATAATTTTCCAGCATATATTAAATCGTTCTATATATCAAGTTGAATTATACTAAATAACTCTGCGATCTCTCTCCTCCTCTGGTTTCAAGCAGGTCAAGCCTGTAGTTTAACCCACAGCTTCTTTCACCAGACTGTTGTGCTCTCTTGCGATTCTGAGTAACTCTTCCTGGCGTTTTTTTTATACGGCAGAGGCGTTAGCAGCCTTTTCTGGAACCCCCTCTCATGTTTGCATAGACCGATGCTTGGCAACTCTTGACAACTGACGGTCTTTGTTTAGCAAGGAAGGCCTTTTTTTGAGATTTGGGTTGATATATTTATTGTTTACTAGGCTCTTTTTTACAGTGCCTCTCACACCCCAAAGAGCTCTTACGGTAGCCCTTGGAATTTTGAGAGATTCTTGACCGGAGCATTTGACTTCGAAAGTCGTTCTGCTTTGGTCCTGTTAACTCTCACCTGGGTGACCTCTCTCGGTGGTGGTGCTACCACCTTCGTTGATTGGAGCTCTGGGTTGCTCGGTTTATGCTGTGGCCATTGTAGTACTAGTACACGAATTATGTGGACTATTTGCTTATTCTTCATGGGCCTTTTAATGGAAGCGCTCTCTCTCTCTCTCTCTCTCTCTCATCAAACTACTACTAAAAATATATCTCTGCTGTAGCTGTACCCATACTACTGTAGTCAATGAGAATCTGATATATAAAACCTTTGTCAAATGTTTGTCAGAAACATGAGATTGTATTATATATAATGACATAATTTTATGACTAGGGAATGTCGTCAACATAAATGGAACCGTCTAATAAAAAACAAATATTGTCAACTAGATTTTGGCGTTGTTGCAGTCTAAAAATCGAAGTGATTTCAACCACTCTGAGATGATGTCTCCAGCTTCCTACAGTAAACTTTGTTCATTTTGAGCACCCGCTGATATACCTTGAGAACTGTAGCTTCATCTAATTGACCACATCAAGTGTGTCACTGGTAAACAGTTATCTTTCACCAATTAGGAAACCAGATATTCAAGGCTGAATAATTTTTTCATGATTATTCTCCAATCTGAGGATTCTGAATCCTGATACTTCAGCTGGAATATGGATTTACAGTGTAGAAGTGACTGTATGGAACACACACAGCAAGTTTTGGGAACAGACCCGAGTGAATCTTTATCCAAAATCCTCAATTAGGACCAACCTTATCACTATTCTTTAGAACTGCCCAATCTTCTTAACCTAACTCAGCTTAACTCGAATCTTTCAAAGATGCAAGATGAGCCCTGGAGGGCTATCAGTCTTCAACCTGGTTTAAGGCAGGGAAAACTTTGCTAAGTATTAGTATGCATTATCCCAAGGTAAGGTCAGCTCAGCCCAGGATGAATGACCCAAATGTGATTTGAAGGTAAAGCACCTTATCCAGTTTAGGATAGATTTTGCTATGAGAAAGGACCCTAGGATGTTTTGTTAAGGATCCAGGGCATGGTGAATCCTTCTGAACCAAGCTAGGACTGGATAGTAGATCCTTTGAGAGTTGGCTAAGTAGGAAAGGATATATTAGTCAGGATGGTAGGTGTTTTGGGAAAGAAGAGTCTGATCAGTCTTGTTTGTCCCAATTTAAGTTACGTTATGGCAAGATAAATTGCGTAGGCTTCGAGCAAAATTGGTCTATAACCTATTCATATACATCAAGTGAAATTGGTCCATAACCTATTTTATAAACATCAAGTGAAATTGGCCTATAAACTGTGTAGAAACAAGAAGTCACTGGCTATAACCATTAGTTTCCTTGACTGTAAGGTCTAACTATAAAGTCTTAGAATGATAAAATATGAGAGAAAGGTGACTTTGCAAATATGATGGACAGGTGATGGAAAGTGCTAAGCAATAAGACTGAAAGTAGGCTGTAACACTAGTAATGGGTGTATACAAATACTAGTTGTGCAAGAAACGATTTTCCTTTCAACTGTACAGAACTGTATGCTACAGAATACCTGTGACCAGCTAAGTAAGTAGGAAGGGAATATTTTCTTTTAAATTCATCAAGAAGAAACCTTTCAAAAGAACTAAATGGTCGTTAGCGATGATTATACAAATGCACAATCTTATCCAAAGCTCCAAGTGAACTCATGAGTGTTAAGAGTTCTTCCATAATTGGAACTGAAATATAGTTACCAGTTACTAATCAAAACATCTTGCAGCAGGTCAGCATGTGAAGGGATATTATTTATTGCTTTCAGGCAGCACTTGTTCACAGCTGTATTGAAAAGTTCAAGGGGCCGATTTCGGGAGCTGTGGAACCTAGAATACTTTTAAGAATAATTAACTCTTAAAAACTGTTGAATAATTGTTGGAAGACGTTCTTGAAAGCTGCATAATCTACACAAATACAGCTATACAGTTGATGACTGGTGAGTTTAGACTTGTTTGGCAGGATTTTAAACAGTTGAGAGTTCTAGAACTAACTAGATTTTTTGCAAGCAATGTACAAAGCAGCAAATAGAGTTCATATAGTTAAAAGATCTTGGATGCTCTGCAGCAGCTAAACATGAGTGGTCAAATAAGCTATGAAATTTTGAATGATTTAAAATATCAGTAATCAGTAATCCCTTACTCCAAGAACTATTTCTTGGAGTAAGGGATTTATTTAGAATTTGTTCTGCTTCTTGTAGAACTGATGAGAATGATTCAATAGATGGATAGCATAGTCAAGATTATTCTAGTTTTCAGTACAGTAATGGGAAACCAATTATATCTGTACTTCGCTATATTTTGTATACAAGACCTGATATGCATTTTACACACAACACCACCAGCAAGATCGATGAGGCCCCACCATTGAGAAAGGAAGGACCCCAGAGGTTGCCAAGATGATTTCTTCATCCAACTCTCTTTCCTAATGCTGGGTCATTCTGCCTACCTACCAGGGACTATTTGTGCTGTTAGCTGCTGAAGCAGCTTAAAAGGCATAGACATGGAAGTAAGCAGTTTTTTTTGCCATACTGTGGAGGAGAGGAGAGGTGCCTTCAGATGTGCATGCATACAGGCCTTTATGAAAGCACTGTGCGAGTAGTGTGTTCATGCAACTGGTGCACGGTCAGCTGAATATTGTTTGTTTTGTCACAGAACAGTTATCTTTATTTAGCAATGCATTATAAAATCTTGCAGGCAATATCTTGAACTATCATTTTTTAATCCCGCTTTCCCTCTACAGGTTAAAGTGCTGCATGCTGGGAAAAATTGCAGTTTTTACGAATGAACAAGGTCTACACAGCACAACCAAGGAAAAATTGGAAAAATTGCAGTTTTTACGAATGAACAATGTCTACACAGCACAACCAAGGAAAAATTGAGATACAGCAGTATTTACACCTGAACCAAAGCCTACATGGTATGATGGAAAATATAAAGTGAAATATAAAGTGCATGTCTGCTGCACTCGGCCAGCTGTTAGAGAGGTTGCACCTACAAGTTTGTGTAACCGCATGAATTTTACAAGTCAATAAAAACTATTGTTGCACCTACAAGTTTGTGTAACCGCATGAATTTTACAAGTAAATAAAAACTATTGTATATATTACTCAACATTTCTTTGCAATAAATCCATATAATGTCTACATTAACTTGTAAGCTTAGGTATAGGTTTATACCCAAGTTTCTTACTGCTGAGCAGCCTGTACTATGTACAAGGCCCTTGTTACAAAATAGCTTGTATAATGTGTCTATAAATCCTGAAGCTTGTAAGTTCCTGTAGAGAACTAGGTAAAAAGGGCATGGAATCACTTGTAAACTGACACTGAAGAATCAAAGTAGCTGTTGCCCAGACTTCTTGTTACAACACAACACTGGTGTTATTAGGCTGTCCACCGAGGTCATTGGACAGCCATATATTATATTTGTTGGGCTCTACCAGTGCCTTCATCTCCTCTGCCACTTCTCCGGCAACGAGAAACTGAAAGAGGAAAAATTCCTTATTTTCAAAATGCAGTACTATAAAGCAAATAAAAAAAATGCAATTAAAGCAGCTGTTAAAGCAACTGTAGCAATTTTAATGCTGTTTGAATTAGCAGTTAAAATCACGTATTGAGACCAAATTACAAAATAATATTTATCTGGGCTAATTTGCATCCTGGCTGCATCCAAGTAATTATCCCTGGATGATATCTGTGAATTATAATTTGAAGCATCTGTACCAGCAAGGCAGGCCAGCTTTAGGACACAGTCCAAATGTCTGTCTGTCCTAAAAACTAGAGAGACAGGAGGAAGTGTATCCAGAACTGGTACTCTGGTGGGTAGAGAGGGCATCACCTCCTGCCCAGGAGGCCTGATTGAGATTGAGAGAGTTCTTGAGGCATCATTCATTGCCATCCATATCTGATCCGCTGGTTGCTTTCATATCTTGCTAGAGCTTCTGTTCTGACCTGAAAAACAGAAAGTAATTAATTGATAGACAAACAACAAGACTTACTGTTTTTTTATCTTGTGTTAAAGCCTTTATGACCAAAATTATGACAGGCCTTTTTATAAAAAGGACAGAAAGGCCTTTTTCTTCATATAGAACATGAAAGAAGACATTGTAATGTAAAAGCACTCCAAAATTGCTGTTTATATCTTGCATTTTTAAAAGACCTTTTCCCGAATACAGAAAATACTAGAGAGGCCTTTATGAATATAGAAAATATAAAAACAAACGGACCTTTTGGAATACTGTATATAAAATGCAGGCCTCCTAGCAGCCTCTGATTCAAAATAGGAGTCTGAGCAAAAAAAAAAAGTAGGAGTTATGATCTTAGAGAAGTAGGAATGCCACAAGGATATAATGTGATATTTCAAATGCGACATTTTAAGCTTTTGAATGCATACCTGTAGTGACGTTTAAAATTCATTATCAAAGCATAATCAATCAGTACAAGTAAGCAGGTACGTTACTTGCTCCATTATATTAAAGACTTCTTTCCTGAAAGGGTGAAGGCCCACCCCTGACCTACCTAGTTTGTTCTATTTTACAGCTAATTATGAGACAAATTTACTGGGCCTTGCATTTGGTCTCACCCGTTTTTATTAATTTCTCTGATTCAATGACGCAACATCATCCACTTCAAAATTTCAGAGAAATAAGCCTTTGACTAGCATTCAATGATACTTAAGTAATATGCAAACAAGAAGGTATAATCAATCAGATTAAATATCAATAGTTACAAAAATAGAGCCTGCATATAATATGCTTCACAATACATTAACACCTCAAACTAAATTATACTACAATAATTTGTCAATCACTGAGATGCATTATCAAGTTTTTTGTCTTCTTGTCTAGAGAAGCAATTTCATCTGAAATCTTATTTCAGCAGATGATTTCTCCAGCTTTGCACTCCCGGACTCTAAAAGAGCCTGGGCAGCAGCTGTTCCTGCAGGAACGATTTTTTTGACTGTGCAGGCTTTCTTCAATCTCTGATTGGCTTCTTCATTCAAAAGTTTTCTTGATGCTTCAATCTCATCTTGCTGTAATTTTTGTTTTTTCGTAGGTCTGCCTCCTCCTCTTCTTGTTTCCTTTTGAATTTTAACTCCCTTCTTATTGTTTTCCTTCATTTTTCTGTGTTTCTTCTTTAGCTCTCTCTTCTGCATCTTTCATGGCTCTGTAACTGCTGTGTGCACTTTGAAATGCACGAATGATCTTGACAGTGATTGGCACGAAACTTGCTCCTTCTTCGTGTTTATACTGGCTTTGACCAAAATCTTGTTAAGAGAGAAACCCCCTCAACATGAGCCTGTCCATGGTTCAATGTCGATGCTGCCTTGACAAGTTTTCCAAGAGTTGGGTATTTGGGGATTCCTAGACTGGTGACATTGCTTAGATTATTTTCCCAATAGAAATCAACCCGCTTCCATCTGATGCAGTGTCCATTTGGGCTGTCATACTCATCTATATGACTCCTTTGTAACTAACTACTTCATTTGCAAACACTGCCACTCTTGCATAAGGTTGTCATGCTCTGACAGGGGCACAGTTCTGGACATTTCACAAGCTACTTCTCTGATAGACTTTTCAGAAGACTTCTCTCTTCTCATCAATGGATACAGGCACTGCAAATGGCAAAGCAGGTTGCTATTCAGTAGTACCCTGTCAACCAAGTATTTGACCACTATTGTCATGAACCTGCAAGCATCATGTCTGAAAATGTTCATTTCACTTTGTTTCAGCTTTGAACAAAGTGAAATTGACATTACAGCTTTGAACAAAGTGAAATTGACATTACAATCTCCCAATCAAACGAAAGATTGTTTTGGTCAGAGGGCCAGATGCCTTTCAACTCTAAATAGTAGTACTTGCTTTGGTGATTGTTTACACAAACACTGAATAACTTTAGATGGCAGCCTATATATAGTAATCGGAAAATATCGTTCACTAATAATGTGGTCAATCAACCAACCAATACCCAAGCATGTTGCCGCACTCATTCAGCGCACTTCTCTATTCTTATATCTATTCAATTATAAGCACTTTTTTTGTCTAATACTTTCAAAATTTTTAGTAGGAGTTTCCTCAAAAAAGTAAGACTAAGTAGGAGGGGGGTCTGAAAAAGTAGGAGCACTAGGAGGCCTGAAAATATAGAAAATATAACGCACAGACCTTTTTGTATATAGAACAATGTAATATCAGACGTGCCTTTTTGAGTATAAGAAATAATGTGACAACCTTTTTTGAACTGACAAAATGTGACTAACAGCCTACTACAAGATTCAGAGATGATACTGGTGTTGCAGGTTGAGCACTGAAAGAGACCTTATCAGATTATTGCAAAATCATGGTGCAGTACACACCTTAAAAGTATTTCATTTATAATATATGAACGGTACACTACTCATAAACTATGGTACAATTTGTATATGGTGTGATACAATATTCATACTGTAATATGATGAAAACTTGTGTGAGGAACAAAGCCTAAAAAGATTAGCTTGCTGATTTTGGGATCATTTGGTCGAAATCTCAAAACACTATCAGGGAAGAGAGAGAGAGAGAGAGAGAGAGAGAGAGAGAGATTTTTTTAGCAAAATGAGTATGAGAGAGAGAGTGAGTGAGTTACAAGGAGTACAAAGATTAGGTTGTCTCGAGACATTTTAGTCCATCCGAGGAGACATCATGTGCTCACTTATCTCCAGGAGCAGGTTTTACTGTTCATTCACAGTATTCTTCTAATGATTTTGACTAGCTTTCTTTTGAACTCTTCCTCCACACTGTTGCTGTTTACTTCTTTTGGTGGCAGTTTCTTCCATGTGTCATATATCTTGTATGTAAAGAAGTTCCCACAATGAGATGTGTTGTATCTCTTCAGTTCTAGTTTCCTTCCATTATTTCTTGTCTGGTTTTCGTTTAACGTGAAGAGGTTACTCTCTACTTTTGTGATGCCTTTCAGTGTTTTGAATGTTTCTATGAGTTGTCCTCGCAATCGTCGTGTTTTTAAACCACATATGTTCAGACTCTCTAGTCGTTTTTCGGTAACCTGTTTGCCAGATTGATGGAATTAACTTTGTGACTCTTGCTTGTGTCCCCTTCTAATCTGTTCATGTCCTTTCTTAGTGTTGGTGACCAAAACTGTACTGCATATTCAAGATGAGGTCTAACTATGGATGTGTAGAGCTGCAGCACCGTTTCCTTGTTTCTGTATTTGAACTGCCTCCTTATTTATCCCACTTGTTTCTGTGCCTTCTTTTCAGCTTTTATGCACTGTTTTGAGGATTTTAAGTCCTTGGTAATAATGACTCCAAGGTCCTTTTCTTGTTCTACACTATTTATGTCATTCCCAAGCAGCATGTAGTTGGCATGAGGGTTGTTTGTTCCTATTTGTAACACTTTACACTTACCCAAGTTAAAAGGCATTTGCCATCTTTTTGACCACTCCCGTATTTCCCTTAGATCATTTCTTAAACTTTTCACTGTATCTGGGTCTGCTGCATTTACACCTAATTTGGTGTCACCTGCAAATTTGGCTATCCTGCCAGTTAAGCCTAAATTAATGTCATTAATGTAAATCAAAAACAAGAGCGGGCCAAGGACAGAACCCTGAGGAACTCAGCTTGTCACATCTGTCCATTCTGATTCTTCATCGTTTATTACGGCTCTCTGTTTTCTACTAGTTTGCCAGTCTTCAATCCAGTCTGCTATTTCTCCTACAATTCCTAAAGCTCTAACTTTTATCATTAGTTTCTTGTGAGGAACTTTATTAAAGGCTTTTGGAAATCTAAGTATGGTATATCTATGCTCTACTACTGTCGTAAACACCAAGCATGTTATAAAAAAACTCCAAGAGGTTTGATAGGCAGGATCTGTTTTGTCTGAAGCCGTGTTGGCTGTTTAACAACAGGTTGTTTCTGTCAATGTGATCCACAATTTGATCTGCAATTATGGACTCAAAAATCGTACAAGGGACTGACGTTAGACAGATTGGTCTGTAATTTCCTGGCTCTTCTCTTCGACCTTTCTTGTAATCTGGGGCCACATTGCCTTGTTTCCATCCTTTTGGTGCCTTTCGTTGTTCTGCAGTTTTTCTGTAGAGTTATATCGGTGTGTGTGTGTGTGTGTGTGAGAGAGAGAGAGAGAGAGAGAGAGACCCATGACGATACTGCAGAGAGAGAGAGAGAGAGAGAGCATGAAGATACTGCACAGAGAGAGAGAGAGAGAGAGAGAGACCCATGACGATACTGCAGAGAGAGAGAGAGAGAGAGAGCATGAAGATATTGCACAGAGAGAGAGAGAGAGAGAGAGAGCATGAAGATACTGCACAGAGAGAGAGAGAGAGAGAGAGACCATGACGATACTGCAGAGAGAGAGAGAGAGAGAGAGACCATGACGATACTGCAGAGAGAGAGAGAGAGAGAGAGAGAGAATTATTATACCAAAGGTTGCAGAATATGTAAATAGACAGGAGACATGAAAACGACATCCTGTCGGTAATATATCAGCCAACGCTATTTTTTTTATATCACCTCATTCTTCACAAGTCAGAATGTTGGTCCTATAGGCCTAACTACTTAGACGGGCATAAAAAAAACTATTGTATTGTATTCGCCTTTCATACGATATTCAAAAGGCTTTAATTACAATCATTATAAAGGCCAGGGTAGGGGGTAAGGAAGGTTCAGTGTATGTTTTAGGTCTAAATCAACTGAACACAAACATTTTTTTTTAACTGGAAAGACAAGTTACTTGAGGAATAAACCTACGCTTTGCCTCATTTCAGTAACTCTTAGGTTATATCTTACTTTGGGTTCATTCCTTGAAGCTACTGAATGCCAAATTTTCTAAAACTCTGCCAATTCTAGTCCTATAGCAGTTCTTGACACGCATTTTCAATTTCTCTTAACCGAAACCTCCCAGCATTGTATCTGGCAACTGCAACACTTTCGCTTCTCACACAAATCGTATCCAACTAAATGCTTAACGCAAACTATAGAAAACAAAAATTCTTAATATTCTTTTTAATTAAACAATGCAGCACCCAGCCTTAGTCTTACTGAAAGCTCTTTCCATCATTTTATACCCATCAACAGTTCAGTCACTCATTCAGGTTCCAAGACCAAGTGACGGAAAGTGACAATCCTTGTTATTGCCTATGTATTATATATCTTATGATTATTTTTCCTTCAGAGCAGTGCTTGACCTGAAACTGGTGAATGAAATGAGAAGGACGAATGATGAGTAAACGACACATGGAAAATGAATGATTTCATTCCCTCAAATGACAGAGTTTCCCGTGCTGTGGGACACGAATTCTGAGGTGCTGCGTTTTCTAGACCTATACCAGATAATATGATGTTTTTAAAGGTGGCCACGTGAACTAATGCGATTTTCAATGACGACAATGTTTCTCGGCTGAAATACATAACCAAGAACCTTGATCGAGCGAAACTCTGCAGAAGAGAGCAGGTCATTTCTGAAAGAACAGTGAAATCAACAAGATTCGAGATAAGAAGTGCCAAGTGGTGACAGCAAACCCGAGGACAGCGAGCTCGAACTGCAGATTCATAAACTGTTATGCGATGAATGTTACTGAATCGGATGATGAAATGCTGAGCTGATAGTTTTTCTCTCCTCAAAATCTAACAAACGAAAGCCACACAAAAGCTGTATCGCGAATGGCCTTTTGTTCAACGATACAAGTCAAAAGGATATATTCACTCATCTTTGTCATGTGTGAAATATAGCATCCAGTCAGTGGCTGGCTCCTTTAAAATGACACAAGGAACACACTCTCTCTCTCTCTCTCTCTCTCTCTCTCTCTCACAATCAGATCACAGAAATGATGAGTGATAAAGTCAGTTTTCTATAACACCAGACGTGAGAATTGAAATCAGCAAAGTCTCTTTCATTCGATGGTCAAATTGACACAGACTAACAAACTCCTTCTTGCCTTTCCTCAAACAGCACACGACGTGCTATTTAAAGAAACACGCCACCACGACGTCAAGAAGAAAATATAAATATACAAATCCTACGATTACACCTGCCAAAGATACACCCAAAGCAACCTAACACAGGAATTTCTTGACAGAGGTGAATAAACATTTTAAATATCGATTGATTAAACCCTTCCTGAATATCCATGCCTATCAACTAGGCCTACACAATGGAAAACTAAACAGTCTATGAAGCTAATCACATTCCTGGCAATAATAAAACTTCTATCTCTCATGGTGGTTGAAGGCCTTAAGCATTAGCTAAGAGCCAACCTATTAGAAGCACCAATCTCCCTTGAATAGCCTGGTGAAACCGCTGCCATTTTCATACCAAGCAGGCCAAGGCACCAACCAACCGTTAATATGTGAACACTAGAAAGGAGCAGGTTCTTTCTATGTGGAAATAGCAAATATGACGACAGCGAATCAAATCCATGAAAGAAGAGAACGCAAGTATTATCGTTATATTGCTCGCAACCAGGTTGATCAAATGAGGTAGAGGGAGAAGCAGTTTAAGCAGCCAAGAGAAGTAAACGGCATGCAAAGAATGGAAAATTGAATAGAACTGATTTCATTACAGGAAGTAAACACAGCACTGTACAGTATTGATGAAATGGAAAATTACTACTATGTAAACACTTATGATTCATTTATGAGTCTTGTATAACTCGTGTTGCAGCAACATAGATCTCTGACAAAAGTATAATGAGGGCTTCGAAAGGCATCATGATTAAATAATGCTAAGATTCATAGTCAAAGTGCAGTGGTAAGAAGATAATGCAAATGATGTTCAGAGGCTGTAGAGCAGACTGAGATGGTTTGGGGCATATCAGAAGGTACGATAAGGAACAGCTTGTCAAATCAGCATTAAATAAGGAAGCAACAGAAAATAAGTAGCAAAAATACAAGGAAAAAGCAGAAACAAGAGATAGGTCAGATAGGGATTCTGCCGGAAAGTACACCAAATAGAGAGGAGTGGAGGCAACCCCAACCAAGTCTGGGGAAAAGCTGACATAAAATGATGATGATGATGATGATGATGATGATGATGACATTATTATCTTTCTAATGTGGAAGAGGATTACAGTACCAACCTTTGTGGAGCTGATACACCATAATACTTTGACTCCCTTCTTTCCGTTCATTGAAAAAATGACACAGTCATTGCTTTGAGAAGCCTCTCTCCGGAGAAGTACAGGAACACCTTATCCAATAATGATTAAAATAAAGCGAAAATGTTTCTCTCTAAGGCTTGACTTAAGTTTGTTCTAGTTTGCTCTAGGAAACTAATTCACTGACTGTGCTTTACTAATTTAGTTCTAAGTAAACTAGGTTCATACTGAATCTTCTTAACGTTTGTAAAACTCTTAGTCTCCACTATATATTTCGGAACGGTCAAAACACAGAACAAAGTGAAAACTTTCCAAATTAATTCATTTTTGCTCGAAAGGGAAAGAGCAGACTATAACCACCACAACATAAGGAAATGAGTTATTTAGTGTGAAAGATATTTGACGATAAGTGAATGACACTCATACAGAAGCAGCAGCACCACTTGAACACTTACAGACTTGCAAAACTCACTAAGGGACACTGACTGCCAAAGGACATCCAACCCATTACTTCTTCATGTCCTTCCACTATTCAGAAGTATTCCTTTCACGTTCAGATTCACACATCCTACGATTGCCTATGGTATATGAATATACGTTGTACAACTCAGTTCTTTACCTACAGTCTACTTCATTACCTTCATTATTCATAGAACTGTCTGTCTGTCTATCTTTCTGTCTTTCTTGCTTTCTTGAAATCTTCAGCTGAAAACCCCTTATGGACAGAGTCAACAGACAACAATAAACCCATGAGGGCTCCAAAGAGAAATCAGCCTTCACCGAGACAAGTTGTAGTGATGAATAAACCGATATGAGGGAATAGAAAATAAAACCAATACACCTGAATTCAGGAGACGTGGGCAGGAAGCAGGAATGAGCCAGTAATTCGACATTAGGTTCTTTTCCTATTTCAGTTGCCTGTTTTTGGATAACCTACAATTCTTTTGGCAAGGTGGCTAACTTCATCTCTGAATTTAAACGTCAGTAGAACTACTGTAACTAAGTTACAACGCTTCTGTCAGAGAGTTCTTACTTAAAATTTGCATTATTGTGATTCAGTGCGGAACTTTGATCCTAAAGTAATAAGCTTGGTAAACTATCTAAAATTGTGCCCAAATGAAGAGGTGTCCTTTCCCGTGTTTTGAAAATATCCACTAACTATAGAGAGTCATTCAATACCTAAGCAAGCACGAATTCTGTTGTAGTAAATTTTTGATGTTTCAGGCAAATTATACTGCTACAAGGAATGTTAGACAATAAGAGTTTCTCTTTAAATATAAATTAGTCATATTATTATTAAAACATTTTACCTGCATACACCATCGACTTTTGCGACAACTACAGATGTTAAAAGGTGAAAGAAAGACTCAGGAGAACAGCAATAATTCGATTATTCTATTATAAATATGATAGTGTCTACAATAGGGATAAATCATATGCAGATATTACTTGGATTAAATTATTTTTTGGGGCACCAACATTCATCCAAGGACGGGAACTTGATATACCAGTTATTGTATATAATTATCTTCCACAAAAGTGAAGGGATTTTAAGTCTGTCGGTTGAGGATCGTTAACCTGAAAATTGAAAGAACTTCGTAACATTCTTATGAGTACAGTTACGGGCAAATTTATTAGAGGAAGAGAGGGACTCTGGTTAAACCTATTACGATATAAAGGCTTCATTCTCTCGTCCAGGTTCGTGCTTTTGTAAGGTGGTGGTGATTCCAGAAGCAATAATGTGTGTCACATTCTCATGACTCTACAAGCATTTTGAGATAAACGATCAGTGTACCTTATAAAATCCTAGTTTTAAATAAGAAAATTAATTTTAATTGTGTAAGTAATTCCTTGCAACTGTGCAATATCATGCCTCAATATAAGCGGCCACTTTTATTTTAAAAAATGCTGGAACAGGTACAACAAAATGAATGCAACTAAATGCTGAAACAGGTACCGGAAAATGATTACAACTAAATGCTGGAACAGGTACCAGAAAATGAATACAACTCAATGCTGGATAAGGTACATGAAAATGAATACAACTAAATGCTGAAACAAGTACCAGAAAATGAATACTGTACAACTCAATGCTGGAACAGGTACCAGAAAATGAATGCAACTAAATGTTGAAACAAGTACCAGAAAATGAATACAACTAAATGCTGGAACAGGTACCAGAAAATGAATACAACTAAATGCTGAAACAGGTACCAGAAAATGAATACAACTAAATGCTGGAACAGGTACCAGAAAATGAATACAACTCAGTGCTGGAACAGGTACCAGAAAATGAATACAACTGAATGTTGAAACAGGTACCAGAAAATGAATGCAACTAAATGTTGAAACAGGTACCAGAAAATGAATGCAACTAAATGCTGAAACAGGTACCAGAAAATGAATACAACTCAATGCTGGAACAGGTACCAGAAAATGAATGCAACTAAATGTTGAAACAGGTACCAGAAAATGAATGCAACTAAATGTTGAAACAGGTACCAGAAAATAAATACAACTATATGCTGAAACCGGTACCAGAAAATGAATACAACTCAATGCTGAAACAGGTACCAGAAAATGAATACAACTAAATGCTGGAACAGGTACCAGAAAATGAATACAACTATCTTGCACACAACTCACCATGCAGGAATAAAACTACTTCCTGAAGCTTCTTGCTACATTCTTCACGCCACTCTACAGCAGGGTTTCTGTTTGTTATCAAATAGTAGCCAAAGGCACTTTGCTACGGTTAAATCATCTCTTGGGTCATCACCAAATCCCAGGTTCTCAGGAAGGCCCTAACTGGAAGAGAAGAAAAATATCATACACTTGCTTTCATCCCAGTTCATGGAAAGACCAATGTTTTACAAATAATTATCATTTTTCTTTTAGAATTTTGGATATCACAAAATGCTAAGAGCCACATCTTCTCTGCAACACAGCAAATTCAATTTGAATATTCTCAAAGGACACCATATTTTGATATGTGAAATCATATTATTTACTGGTGTAATCATATACAGACTGAATTAACAGGGACCTTTGTCTTAAATCCTGTCAACAGTAATAATATACGCCAGAGAACCCGTTTCATGCAAGTTAAGGTATCAGGTTTCTTAAACAATGCTTTAGGATGAGCAATATATTGGTAGATATCAATATTAAAACTAATGGCCGAATGAAGGAAGAGCTACTCATTTTATGGGTT
Source organism: Macrobrachium rosenbergii (assembly GCA_039081455.1). Lineage (NCBI taxonomy): Eukaryota > Metazoa > Arthropoda > Malacostraca > Decapoda > Palaemonidae > Macrobrachium > Macrobrachium rosenbergii. Next base: position 108,228 of record JANJGK010002427.1, read on the forward strand.
TTTGACAAATAAAATATAACTGCATGGGCAGATTTCCCAGTTGAATATATAGTTATGGATTACCTCCATCTTAAAAAGGCAAGATTCTATGGCAGCCTTTCTCATCTTGAAAAAAATTCCCACTGACCTAAAAGAGTTTTTTCTGAAAGAATATTCAAGAAGAAGACTGCATTACGAGCCCAGAGTTGCATATGATAAGGCAGCCTTTACTGTACCTCTGAGGAAAAACACTGGATAGGATCAATTCATTCCCAGTCAAAAAAAAAAAAAAAATCTGCATTCTTGAAAAAAACAGGAAATATAACCGCACCACCCTGTAGTCAGTACCCTCACATCATTCATCACCAGAGAGTGAGTTCTGCTTACAACCTCCTCTCCCGTTCCCCCCACCCCCACTCCTCAACACACACACTCACACACCCCCAATGCCTCGTCTCGTCAATTACATCTACAGCATGAATTTCGAATCCTATTTTTTTTTTTTTTTTTTTAAACATAAAGGAGACCAGACAGGCACTCTAGAATGTTCGCAAGCCCTGGCATGCATGGGACCAGACATTGCACCACAAGTGGAAGAAGAAGAAGAAGAAGAAGAAGAAGAAGAAGAAGAAGAAGAAGAAGAAGAAGAAGAAGAAGAAGAAGAAGAAGAAGAGCAGCACCTCACTCAACTTTAGCCTTCATTCAAGTCCCTGGTTTTCAAGGAGTTCTTCTCTACACACATTCTTCTATTTAACAAACTAATAGCAAAAGATAGTTGACTGACCCGAAATCCCTCCCTCCCCCGACCCACCTATCCCGCCCCCATTGCCGAATCAAAAGGAACAAGGACCCATGACTGACAGGTACAATGCTAAATCCTGTAATCGACCGTAGAGGTGAAAAAGGTGAGGTTCATCTCAGTAACACATAGGATATAAATATGGCATCGGCAGTCTTTTGTCTTCAGGAAGTCACTGACTTCCATACATACACAACAGAAGCCTCTTATTTCTCTTTCTCATATTTCAATATTTGTTCATATTTCTGAAATAAATTGCCTGTTGGATTTCAGCAATATTTACCTCATCATATACACAGTACAAAATTTTTCAAAGAATGAAGAATTACTTTGAGACCAAATGAGAGAGAGAGAGAGAGAGAGAGAGAGAGAGAGAGAGAGAGAGAGAGAGAGAGAGAGAGAGAGAGAGAGAGAGCTAAGACGAAATGTAGGATTAACCTATGGCCAACATTCTGATTTCATAATTGACTCCATATGAAATGACCCATCCACCCAATTGTTTTGAACATGTGGCCTCTTGACTTTTCACCCCTCACCCTGCTTGCGGAGCCTTGAGGGATTGGTGCGACAATAATATATTCCCCATTCATGCTGGAGCAGTGATATTGTCATTGATGATAGCATCAGTATGATTTATAAACATTTGAAAACCACACCCAAAGGAGGAGCTGGTCTGAGAGCACAGAGTCCTCCTACTGGCTGGCTTAACCCAGGAAGGAAGGAAGAAGGAAGGACATCATTTGCTAGAAGACCACATTACCTTTCACTGGCAACAGCAAAGGTGCTAAAATTCAGTATGAAATGCAGAGATGCAACACAATCATACAATTAAAAACTGAGTAGACTCTTTAAAACAACAGCGACCGTAATGCCCGTAAAAACATAAAAAATGACCAGCACCTGTACAGCTAACAGAGACCATGCCCTTGGCTTACCACAATTCTGAAGCCTGAGAAACTCGGGGGACAATGGCAGCTTTCATGAAGTAAAACAATGATATTCATGCCTGGTACTCTCAGATACACACACAACGGTCGGCCTCCATACCAACTGCGCTAAGGGACATCCTGACAGAGAGAGAATACCCTCCCCTTACCTACAAAAAGCCAATCAACCTGCCTCAAGTGCAAAAGGCAACATCATACTGTAACCATCCATCCATCCTTTGTCTGATTAGGAGAAGGCCAAGGCCACCCACAACCACCCTCACCCATCAGTAATGACCCCATCCCCTCAAAAAGCAGCTTCATAAACATCAGCAGTCAAGAGAGTGACAATTCAAAACTGCTGCAGTAATAAAGCATGGCGACCTAAGATCCTTGTTGGAACATGAGTTATTAATATAATTATTCAGAATATTAATAATATTATTCAGAAGATGAACCTTGTTCACACGGAACAAGCCCACCACAGGGGCCACTGACTTGAAATTCAAGAAGCTTCCAAAGAATCTGGTGTTTATCTGAGAGAAGTAACAGAAGGTCAAGGAAATACAGAAAGAGGAGGTCGGTTACTGAAACTGAAAAAATAGAATGTCTATGAAAAAAACGGTTCCTGAAAATAATGCAAGCTGCATCTTACGTTTTTTGCCGTCCTTGAAGAACAGCCAAGACTTCCCTTAAGGCAAGAAGGTCCTAAGGGAAAGTCGCACAGGACCACCTGCTACCCTTTCACATTCCATGATTATCATTTCCTCTTTTTTTGGAGAGAGAGAGAGAGAGAGAGAGAGAGAGAGAGAGAGAGAGAGAGAGAGAAGGGTGGGGGAAGCGAATGTGCTTTTACGTACAAAATTTACTGCTATAATTAAAAAAAAAATTATAAAGGTCAGTCTTAACCGTTCATTATTGAATTTCTCTCTCTCTCTCTCTCTCTCTCTCTCTCTCTCTCTCTCTCTCTCTCTCTCGGCAGAACACAACCTGGTTTTCCCCGGGGAATAAAGTGCAGTTGAAATTGAAAACCTGACAACGAAGATAAGAGAAGGGATTGCAGTATGAACTTCACATCGGACTGGAACTTAAATTCAATTTATTTCTGGGAAATGAACAGTCAAAGTTTCGCGTATTTCATTTTCACTTCAGAATTTAATGTATTTGACCGATAATTGTGTATAACTCGTTCAAGAACATTTCACATTCAAAATCTTCATGATTCATAAAGGCTATGAATGTATTTCACGAGCATTATCACAAAGTTATGCCATTTTTAAACTTATCACGCAAGAAGTTCGTTATGTATTTCGAGAAACCGTTCGCATAAAAAAAAAATCTGGATTTTACGAGACTTCCAGACTATAATCTGCCCTTCAACGGGTCCCCTACCCCCGCACAGGGCTCCTGGATACAGCCTTAATTCTTTCATTTTCAAAATATGTATTTTCATCAATGCTTTGAACAAACTTTGAAAACTGCAATTAACAAATCACTTTGTGTTGTCGGCAGCATTCAGACTTCCATAGATTGTTTGGCCAATACAAAAAAAAAAAAAAAAAAAAACTTCGATTTTCTTCGCTAAAGTAGCCATTGGAACTTGTGATACTATCTTGACTATGAATGATTATGTTCATTAAAAATAAAAACTAGCTTTGATGCCTTGCGTCACTACCACCTCACTTGTCTCGCTGTACTGTCATCATGACTTTTTCTACCGATTGTAAATCCGGCCTTTCTTGTCAATTTCCTTGAATTAACAGAGATCATTTTAAGACCCAGGGGCTACTCGTATGGATGAGATCCTCCCCCGCCCCTCCTTCTGCACAAGGCCATCTTCTTCTTCTCTACTGAATAGTAACAAAGGAGTAACTTTTATGAAGGACCTTAACCTACTCTGCAGTCTGAAGTGTCCTGATACAGGACAAGGAACCTTGCGTTGAAATGTCTTTAAACTTTACAACAAAGGTGAAATAGTTTTTGACCTATGCAATACGTCCCCTTCCTCCTCCTGCGTCAAAAGAAATTCTTTCTAAAACTGAGGGCCACGATGGGTAACGATGGCAATGATTGATTGCTAGCTCCGTTTAAAAAAAATGGTACCTTCTCTGTCACAAAAGCAAAGTTGGGTTTGGCCACAGTTTTCCGAATTGAATCCCAGACCCTCTTGGCACCATGAACAATCTGGATGGACGACGAGGATGATTAGCCTTTTCAAATCCTAAACAATTAATTAATGATCTTGCCGTTCTCATCACCACCCCCCCGCCCCCCAAGAAAAAACTACAAGACATTGCGAGATAGCTTAGTGCACTAGGTTACAGTGAGGTCTCACCAACCCATACTCTATGTCTATGTGGAAAATTCGTCATTGCACAAGCATTTTCGGCTTTATTGCATTGTACTTAAAATCAATATACTGTGAATTGAGTCCATCTCCATTCACAGTATACTGGTTCCATGTACACTGCGTCTTCAAGTTAAGAACTGAACATAACCGGAGATACAACAACACAACTGAACGCCTAACCTAACTCACGCTACGCTGGCAATCTCCTTCAGGCCTCGTCTTGGGATCTGATGCTCTAGCTTTTATCTATTGCAAACGCAAGTAGTTCAACAGTTCAGTGGTACTATAGCCTACTATCAGGTCCTCTCATATTCGGATAAAATGCCTCAGCAGAGGCCTTTGGAAAGCAACGTTTACAAGTCTTCCACGACCTAACAGGCCTCTAACTACGGTAGGCCTGTAACCAATCACAAATGTTTAGGCGACCATGAAACACTGATTCAGAGGTGTCCATATTCGCGGAGTACTTACTCTTAACCTCAGTAAATTAACTCAGCTTAATAAACGACACTGAAATGTTGACTGAGAACAAACAACCATGGCTGAACGGAGTTCAAGCTACGATCTGACTGAAAACCTACCAGAGTGCTTTAGGCCAATCACAAGGGTCCAAGAAACTCCTTTCGAAGAAAGGGGGTGAAAACGAGTCCTGATTGGCTGAGAGAGAGAGAGAGAGAGAGAGAGAGAGAGAGAGAGAGAGAGAGAGAGAGAGAGAGAGAGAGGACTTTTAAAAGTTCAGTGCCTGTATTTTCAAGTAATTAGGTAAACAAACACGAAAGCCAGAATAAAAGCAGTGTAAAAAAGCAAGGCAGACTACAGAAGTGTTGCTTCCTAAGAATACCGAAGGGTAAGTTAGCAACCACCCCGCCCCCGCCAACAACCACCTTTACACACACACATACATATACACCTTAATGCTCCGAGGGAGTGGATCATTCCCACTTTTGATTTTAGTCTAACACATAAGCCTTATAATACTTACGATAGTCCTATGGTCACATTGTGGACTGTGTGTGTGTGTGTGTGTAAAAAGTGCGGTAGACAAAACTACTTTTGGTAGCCCACTGACACCTTCCGGTAGCTACTCAGTGTGAATGACGAACATTTGAGCCAGAATTGATGCAATAACAAACCATGTGATATACAGTAGTCGAGGGTTCAACGGCGAGGGGAGGGGAGGGGAGGGGAGGGGAGGGGAGGGGGGTTCATTCATATTCCCCTGAGACTGACCTCCACCTAAACAACAATAAAAAACCATATGATATAGTCGAGGGTTCAACGGCGAGGGGAGGGGAGGGGAGGTTCACTCATACTCCCCTGAGACTCCCCTCCCCCTAAACAAACAAAAAAAAAGGGGCACACAAACAAACTCCGATAGCGAAAAATCAGTCCCTTGCTGTCTATCGTCGGATAATTAGTTTCCATGTAACTATAGACTGCATAAAAGAAAATCTTTCAAACTGAACTGGCAAATCGTTCACAAAGGGAAGGAACTGACATTATACATTATCGATATCACCGTCCACAGTGGAAGTTCTAATGACCTTTACTGAATACTTCAAATGTTAGTACATCAACAGTTGTGCTTAGTGATATGAGACAGTTTCCTAACCTTTCAAAAACTGTGCATGTGAAAGACAGCTCTTATAAGTATATGGAATGGAATACAATATGGAGTTTAGGCCAGAGGCCAAGCACTGGGACCTATGAGGTCATTCAGCGCTGGAAAGGAAATTGAGAGTAGGCAGGTTTGAAAGGTGTAACAGGGGGAAAACCTCAAAGCAGTTGCACTATGAATCAATTGTTAGGAGAGGGTGGATAGCAAGATGGAAGAAAGATATGGATGGAGGTACAGTAAAAGGAATACGCTGCAAAGAACCTTTAGTAATGCCTACAGTGCACCCTGTGAGGTGCACTGACGGCCCTATCCCCCTACGTAGTATAATTATATATTATTGTTACGACCTTTGTTAGGCCGCAGTGCAAGTTCTTTTGCACAAAAGGAGAGAGGGCAGTGATGGTAAGAATAATATCCAGTAATACTCAGTCAGCGGAGACGAAAACACACAGGAAAACTCAACAATATTTATTAACAAACTAAGCAATAAATTATGTCAGCCTTGTTACTACTGAGGACAAATACATGTCCTTAAATAAATCCCGTGGGATTACCTAACAGCTAAAACTAAACCCTAAACAGAAACATTGAGAAATATACTGAGTAAATTAACAAAAATGGGCCCAATACCAATACCTAATACTGAATAAGTTAGGAAGGAAGGTCAAGAGCAACAGAGAGAAATATCTCCTACCTAGGTTTATAAAACTAACTTAAAATTATCAATAACAGCAATACACAATATACACAAAGATAATACCTAATATCCAATGTTCTCAAAATTGTAACACTATACATATACAATTCAAGAGATATATATAAACATATAGATACTAAAGTGCCTTAAAGTTCTAAGATTATCCTAGCCAATAGTTCAAAATCGCTGCAAAGCCACGAAGGTACACACACTGGCAGAGTTAATGATAATAATCATAATAAATAAAAGGCAATAAAGAAAGCCAACAGTCTAGGAAGACTCGCTATACGAAAATATATCAAAATAAATTGGACGAGCTTCTCACACTAGATAAGGGATGAATGGATCCACGAATGATTCAGGATGAACAGCCTCGCCTTACTGAGGGCTGAAATACAGGGGAGCCGTGATCTCTAACTCAGCTTTCAGAGGGGCGTACGGCTACACAGGTCACCAAATACTATGGAGGAGGAGTCCGTCGTGCTCCCAACCACAAACATAAGGGAATTTCCCTACCTGGTAGCAGCCGCCCTACTTGCACCTTCACGGGTCTCAATGCCCCCACAGCTGCAGCTCAAAAGGACGTCGCAGAGGAACACAGCGATGACCCCCTCCCACGTCCACTCTGTCGGGATCCAGCGCCGATAACAGAGCCCGCGGGAAAGAACACACTGTAAGGGGAAAGTCACCGCAGATGGCAGAAATGCCCCTGCGCCTCCAACACTGACGGCGACGACAGATCCTTTGAAGAGCGATAAAATAAAGATTTGCCAGCTGCACATCCAACCGGGGAGAAAAGCGAGCCCGAACTGTTTTCTAGAAAGACACGCTCGCACCGAACGTCAACACTCCATCTCCAGTCACTCGCCGTTCAGCAAAATAAACAAAAGAAACAAGCGTTAATAAAGCACTTATAAACTTTAAACGAGCGGGGAGGAGGTTTAAACAGCACTTCACTCTGAACTTGACGGATAAACAAAAATAAACTGAAACCTTACAAACTAAATTTCCTTACGCTAATTATACATATAACAAAATGTAACAAAAAGCAGTAACAAGGCTGATTAAAGAAAGCAAAAGCAATGCCAATTACGTTAATACATGATACCTTCCTCCCCGAAGAAAAAAAAAATTTAAGCAAAAAAATTTTTTTTATAAATGTGGTAAAAACAAACCTGTAAGGAAAGAATAATAAGGACAATCAATAACAGACAAACATACCATAACAAAACAATAAATCTGAAACCAAATTGTATTAAATTATCAACAACCGAAAATACTACTGGACTCTGAACCCAAAGATATTACACGATAAAGGACAAATATACCATAACAATAACAATAGTTCAAACAAGACCACGGTCAAAAATCCTCAAATCTAAGGAAATAAACCTACCTAACTTATCCTAAATAAACTTAAGACACACACACACAGGCATACACCTTAACCTACATTACACCAACAATATAGTCCAAAAAGTCATATATATATATATTGTCATCAAATCAAAAATCCTTGGTATACCTGGGCAAATCAATAATTCGTTAGGGACCAGGAACCATTATAAAATACAAGAATGTATACCACTCATAGAAACCTCATCGACTGGCAGTCGTCAAACCTTATAATCAAAATCAAGAGGATTACTTAAAACAATACTACATCCAAAAATAAATTTTCTCATACAACCTAATTGGAGAAACGAGCAGGACGGCGAATGAGAAGGATCAGGCAAGCACACTAAGTCCTAGAAAGGGCGTCAGGAATTTTATTGTCCGTCCCTTTTACGTGTTTAATAATTAGGTTGAACTCCTGCAGAAAGAGGGCCCAACGCAAAATCCTCTGGTTGGCTCCCTTCATCCGCTCGATGAAAACCAGAGGATTGTGGTCCGTCCAAATCTCAACCGGAAAAGAAAAATTTGTGACATAAGGCTTGAAATGGTTAAGAGCGCGGACCAAAGAAAGGGCTTCCTTTTCAATGGTGGAGTAACGCCTTTCTGCAGCCAGAAGCTTCTTACTATAGTAAGATACCGGATGAACTCCGTCCTCCTTCCGTTGGAAGAGGACCCCTCCAATCCCGACATCACTGGCATCTACCGCGATGATAAACGGTTTCTGAAAATCTGGGGAAGTCAAAATAGGGTTAGTAATTAGCACCGATTTAAGTTTATTAAAAGATTCTTCGCACCGATCAGACCATAAGAACTTTTTTCCTTTTTCTAATAAACTAGTAAGAGGCTGAGCAAGATCAGAGTAATTACGGACGAATCGGCGGTAATACCCTGTCATGCCCAGCACTCTTCTTACCTCTCTAACATTACCAGGTCTTTTCAAACTTATAATTGCCTCGAGGTTAGCTTGTTTCGGAGCCACCTGACCCAAACCAACCTCGTGACCCAAATAACAAACCTTGGCCTGGCCCAATTCACACTTAGCCAAATTAACTACTAGCCCTGCAGACCTAAGGGCTTCAAAAACCTTACGTAACCTTAACATGTGGGTATCCCAGTCATTACTATATACTACCAAGTCATCAATATAAATTTCCGTTCCTTCCAAACCACAAATTACCCTATTCATGAGCCTCTGAAAAGTACAAGCAGCATTTTTCATTCCAAATGGCATAACTTTACACTCATATAGGCCAAATGGAGTGACAAATGCCGATATCTCACGAGCTCGATCGGATAATGGAACCTGCCAATAACCCTTCAGAAGGTCCAGCTTAGTAATAAATTTGGCAGACCCAATCCGATCCAAACAATCATCAATACGAGGGAGTGGAAAAGAATCATTTTTTGTACTAGAGTTCACCTTACGGTAGTCCACACACATGCGGAACTTACCGTCTGCTTTTTTTACTAATACAGTAGGAGAACTCCAGGGACTCACAGATGGTTGAATAAGGTCATGCTTCAACATATACTCTATCTCCTTACTGACCAAATCCAATTTTACGGGGTTCAGCCGGTAAGGACTCTGCTTCACAGGGGAAGCATCACCTACATCAACGTCATGATTTAAAATATTTGTTCTACCTGGAGCATCCTGAAAAAGATCTGAAAAGGAATAAATTAAATTAAGCACATCCTTCCGTTTGTTAACATCTAAATGATCTAGACTGCTTTTCAACATCTCCAAATTTTGAAAATTTTCACCCAATGCATCCGAAGGAACCTGACACCCCAACTCATCAGAGTCCTCTGGAGGCACATCCACTACCACAGACACAGGCTCGTACACGATCGCTAATGGATCACCTTGCTTACTATGATAAGGTTTCAAACGATTAATATGAAATATTCTACACTTACGGCTTGAACCAGGGGCCTCAATTTCATAGTTAACCTCTGACAGTTTCCTCAGAACCTTCCAAGGGCCCTTATATCTTGGTTCGAGAAAACTATCCGGGTCCATACTCAGCACAAGTACTAGCTCCCCAGGTTCAAATGAACGTACCTTTACCTTTTTATCAAAGTTGTCCTTCATTACTGACTGGGACCATTCCAAATTTTCCCTTGCAAACTTCCAGGCACTAAACATTCTATCCTTCAAGTCTTCCACAAACCTTCCAACATTTAATTCACCCTTCCGGTTGGATTCGAGCATCTCAAAAACAATTTCTAATGGACCACGAACCTTGTGCCCAAATACCAACTCGAAAGGAGCTACTCCAGTAGAAGAGTTAGGGTGATTCCTGATAGCAAAAAGGGCAAAAGGGAGGGCTTTGTCCCAATCACTACCATTACCATAACAATGTTTCTTCAGGACAGACTTGAGGGTTTGGTGGAACCTTTCCACCACACCTTGACTCTCCGGGTGATAAGGTACGCTGGTAATGTGCTGAATGGCCAGTTCAGCACACTTACCCCTAAATACCTTACTCGTGAAATTCGTCCCGCAGTCAGTCTGAATTACACGAGGGAGACCATACCTGGAAAAGAAATCAATAAGTTTTTCGAAAACAATTTTAGAAGTAATACGCCTCATAGGTATAGCTTCAGGATAACGAGAGGCTCTATCCATGATAGTTAATAAATATGCATAACCAGTTTTAGTCTTGGGTAAAGGACCTACCACATCAATAACTAACTCAGAAAATGGTTCACCTATGGCAGGTAGATGCAATGGGGCTTTAGGGATCCCCTGATTAGGTTTGCCCATAACCTGACAAGTCTCACATTCTCTGATAAACTGCTTCACACTCAATTTAATTCCAGGCCACCAAAAATACCTGGCCAAGCTATGAAAAGTTTTCAACACACCCAAATGACCTGAAAAGAAATTGGTATGAGCTAATTCCAAAACAGAATTTCTGAATTGAGAAGGTACCACAATCTGTTCCACCCGACCAGTTTTATTCAAATTATCAGATGCGGGACGACTAAACCTATATAATAAGCCCTTTACAACAGCAAACCTAGGTTTAGTCAGATCCTCGACATCACCCAAGTCAAAATCAAACTCATCTTTTTGAGCTTTAATAAAAGCAGCTCTGTCCCAATCAAGTTTCATATTATTAACTACAACACTACCACTACTCTCTACTGACCCGGGTCTTACTACATCTAACTCAACACTACTTAACATCAAGTCATCATCGTTTTCCTCATCAAGTAAATTAGCAGCTTTTGCTGCGGACCGAGTAATTACAGCCACAGGTCTAGCATTTACTGATAATATAGGGAACAGCTCCTGTCCTTCCCTATCCAGCATATCATTTCCCAGGATACCATCAATACCCGGGATAGGTAGACTATCCACCACAGCCAACTCAGTGATGCGATCATACCCTGGAAAAGACATACGGACATTAACCAACGGAGCTGATACAATTGAATCCGGGAAGCCTCCCAACAATACAAAATTTCCGGTATATTTCTCAAAACCGTTCAGTGCCCTCTTCATGACCAACGACCGGGCAGAACCGGTGTCCCTAAAAAACTTCACCTGGACAACACCAGAGTCAAAAATCAACTTTCCTGGCCATACATATTTGTCATTTTTAAGTCACAATTTGGGATTAGGAGAATCAGACGTACTACTATTACCTAAACTACCACTATCTACTACAGATCTGTCTACAGTACTAACATTTGACCTATCAGGAATTATAGCTACAGGACTTTGACTATTACGCTCTAGGTACCTCCTACGAGCATTACACTGGCTTTGGAAATGCCCAGGCTTATTGCACCAGAAGCAAGTTCCTCTACGGCCTGGACCCTTATTTCCATTATCATTCATCTTGTTTCCAGCATTTGGGAAACCCCTGTTAACAAAAACTCTAGGGGGAGGAGGCCCTCCTTGGACTCTACCCATATCCCTACCACCTGAAAAAGAATTAGAGTTAACATTATTAATCTTAGGGATATTGGGAGTCAACGAGGAGGTTTCTCCTCTCCTACCACCACTAGGGGAGCGAGATGAAGGGTTATTTAATGATTTATAGTTAAAACTACCGCTACCTGAGCGGTGAGTCAATATATACTCGTCTGCCAGTTGAGCGGCATTACACAGTTTTACACTCTTCACCTCCTCCAAGTGAACCCTCAATTCTCTGCTACAGGCCTTCTTAAACTCCTCAAGGAGCAACAGTTCGCGTAACGCAGCAAAAGTGACTACTCGACGACTTTTCAGCCAGTCATCGAACTGTTCCTCCTTGACACGTGCAAATTCTACGAAGGACTGTGCAGGGTGCTTCGAATAGTTCCGAAATCTGAGGCGGTAGGCCTCAGGGACCAGGTCATATGCTTTTAAAACCAAGTTCTTTACTTTTTGGTAATCCCTGGCTACTGCTTCCTCCAAGGCATTGTATACCCGAATTGCCTTGCCCACTAACCTACATTGAATAAGAACTGTCCACATTTCTGTGGGCCAAGACAATCGGGAGGCCACACGCTCAAATGCCTTGAAGAACTCAGGGACATTTTGCTCATCGAAAACTGGTACCAACTTTAGTGCCGCACCTAAATTAAACCTGTCCTGAAAATTGACTTTAGGGGAACTGGCCATATTGGTTCCCTGCAACCTTGCCATCTGCAAATTCAGGTTTGCCATCTCAATCTCGTGACGCCTAACCCGCTCGTTCTCCTCAAATTCAATTTTTCGCAACTCTATGCGCTTGCAAATAAGTTTGTACTCTACCTCCTCCTTGGAGTCACCCAAAGCATTAACAGGGGCCTGAGGTTTGACGGGTACAGAATTAAGGGGAGGTAAAAATGGATTATTTGACACATTAACATTTTTAGGTAGACTGGCAGGACCCTCATATATGATACCAGTACGAGGAGGATCCTCGAACAGGGTTAGGCCAGCCCTCATACTTACACTTACTCTATCCTCTTCCAAATCATCATTCAAACTACCTTCACCATCACTATCTACCTCACTCTCACTCACTAAGTGTTCAGCCTCAGCTAACTCCTGGTCTAGCTTATCCCTAACCGCCACCAATACTTCTGTCTTAGTGTCCGCTGCCCTCAGCGGAAGACCCAACCACTTAGCACACTCAACCAAATGTTTTTTATTAAGCACAGGTAAGTGCTTGAGGCAATCAGCCGACCCCAAAAACTCAGCTGGGTCAAAAATAAATTCTTCCATTTTAACAAAAACTTAGGGGGGAAAGCAACACTGTCAAAATAGTAACAAATACTGAAGCGTCCACCTGAGTGTCGCTCCACTGACCAAAATACCGGATACCCGAGCTCTCTATCCTGTCACGGTCGCCAGAAATGTTACGACCTTTGTTAGGCCGCAGTGCAAGTTCTTTTGCACAAAAGGAGAGAGGGCAGTGATGGTAAGAATAATATCCAGTAATACTCAGTCAGCGGAGACGAAAACACACAGGAAAACTCAACAATATTTATTAACAAACTAAGCAATAAATTATGTCAGCCTTGTTACTACTGAGGACAAATACAAGTCCTTAAATAAATCCCGTGGGATTACCTAACAGCTAAAACTAAACCCTAAACAGAAACATTGAGAAATATACTGAGTAAATTAACAAAAATGGGCCCAATACCAATACCTAATACTGAATAAGTTAGGAAGGAAGGTCAAGAGCAACAGAGAGAAATATCTCCTACCTAGGTTTATAAAACTAACTTAAAATTATCAATAACAGCAATACACAATATACACAAAGATAATACCTAATATCCAATGTTCTCAAAATTGTAACACTATACATATACAATTCAAGAGATATATATAAACATATAGATACTAAAGTGCCTTAAAGTTCTAAGATTATCCTAGCCAATAGTTCAAAATCGCTGCAAAGCCACGAAGGTACACACACTGGCAGAGTTAATGATAATAATCATAATAAATAAAAGGCAATAAAGAAAGCCAACAGTCTAGGAAGACTCGCTATACGAAAATATATCAAAATAAATTGGACGAGCTTCTCACACTAGATAAGGGATGAATGGATCCACGAATGATTCAGGATGAACAGCCTCGCCTTACTGAGGGCTGAAATACAGGGGAGCCGTGATCTCTAACTCAGCTTTCAGAGGGGCGTACGGCTACACAGGTCACCAAATACTATGGAGGAGGAGTCCGTCGTGCTCCCAACCACAAACATAAGGGAATTTCCCTACCTGGTAGCAGCCGCCCTACTTGCACCTTCACGGGTCTCAATGCCCCCACAGCTGCAGCTCAAAAGGACGTCGCAGAGGAACACAGCGATGACCCCCTCCCACGTCCACTCTGTCGGGATCCAGCGCCGATAACAGAGCCCGCGGGAAAGAACACACTGTAAGGGGAAAGTCACCGCAGATGGCAGAAATGCCCCTGCGCCTCCAACACTGACGGCGACGACAGATCCTTTGAAGAGCGATAAAATAAAGATTTGCCAGCTGCACATTCAAACGGGGAGAAAAGCGAGCCCGAACTGTTCTCTAGAAAGACACGCTCGCACCGAACGTCAACACTCCATCTCCAGTCACTCGCCAATCAGCAAAATAAACAAAAGAAACAAGCGTTAATAAAGCACTTATAAACTTTAAACGAGCGGGGAGGAGGTTTAAACAGCACTTCACTCTGAACTTGACGGATAAACAAAAATAAACTGAAACCTTACAAACTAAATTTCCTTACGCTAATTATACATATAACAAAATGTAACAAAAAGCAGTAACAAGGCTGATTAAAGAAAGCAAAAGCAATGCCAATTACGTTAATACATGATACAGGGGTATATATACAAAGATATACAGGTGTGGCATTAAGTCTCCGGTGTTATGCAGGTGACCGTTTCCTAAGAAGAAGGAGAATAAACAATTCCCTAGTGGTTTTGGCCTCATTAACTCCTGTTTGGCGACGATTCTGGTGGTTGTGTTCCCTGGAAAACCTTCCTCAGAAGCGGTCTGAGGATTAAAGCGTCGATGTCGTCCAATTTCCAATGTCCTCCTGACAAGTTTATATTGTTGGTTTGATTGATGATAGCAGATTCCAGCATCTTTCTTTTGTACAGACAGCTACTTTTGAAAACCAGCTCTGCCCCGCTCCAATTTATGGAATGGCCTGTATCTCTGATATGTAGGAAAATCCCCGAACTCTCCGATATCATACCGATCTTTTGTGCCCTATTATTCTTTGCGAGAGCGATCTATATATCATAAGAGATAAATGGGAGAATTACTCCTCTTGCAGGAGTGCAATTGTGGATCCCTCTGATCTCCAAATGCTGAAGCCAGGAGCTAATTCATTCCTGGTCTCTGCTGACGTCTCCTGAATTCAGTTGTATCGGTTTTGTTGTCTATTCCTTCCTACTTATTCGTTCACCACCTTTTCCTGTAACTCCTGTTTCTCTGAAGGTAGATTCTCCCTTTGGAACCCTCTAGCGTAGGGGTGTCAAACTCATTTTGGTTCAGGGGCCACATACAGTCCATCTGATCTCTAGTGGGTCGGACCAGTAAAATAATTGCAAAATAACCTTTGTTATCTTCAAATATATAGTTTTTTTCCAGTAGGCTACTATGCTTTATCACTCACCCTACAATGGATCTATATTAGCTTATTGCACATATATTCACAGAGAAGCCAATGGAAATAAAATATTTTCAATTTCATTAACAATTTTTTTTTTGAATGGATATCTTTTTACATCTGACCATCTGAAGTTAACTCACCACACTAATCTCAAGAGGGAGCTATGAAGAAAGTTAGCATCCTGCCTTAAACATGTAAATGTGCACATTTATGAAAAATAAAATACAATTAACAAACATAAAAGTTATAGCAGTGCAAGAACAATAAGATTAGACTACATCAGCTCAAACAGTTTTGTAGGCTAGGCCTACTGAAGGTGAGAATGAAACCAGAGTAATCTTATTTTCAAAGAACTGTATTTTTCATACTCCAAACATTTGTGAATATTAGTAATTAGGCCCAGGCCTCCATGCTAATTAACATCCCGTCCCACTCTCTCTCACCAAAATCTATCGGCTGCTACTAGCTCCTGACACTTGGCATCTTTTAGCATTCACAAGTACATCAATATCAGGTTTTAAATCCTGAGTAGCAACACATTTCACAATGCCATTCAAGTGTCCATTTGTTAACAATGAGCGATGCTTTGTTTTATTGAGGTTCATTACAGAGAACGCCTGTTCACACAGACAGGTAGTCCCAAACATGGATAAAATCTTTGCAGCCAGGGATGTTAATTTAGGGTACCCTGGCAAGAGATATTGATAAAACGTATCCAAGCCCACTGACGCAAATTTCTGCTTCATATTGGAATCACATTGCAAGTCAATTACCTCGAGTTGGATATCAGCAGGCATATCAGAAACCTTGACTGTAAATGGCGAGCGAAAAAATGCAAATTCATTTTCAAGTTCACTAAAGACCTGAAACCTCCGCTCAAACTCTTGCAACAATCCTGTTATTTTGTCTTTGTATTGATCCAAATCAGCATTAAGACCAGTCACATGCATAGCTGTGAGACATGGAAAATGAGAGGTGTCACCGTTAGACAGCTGTGTCTCCCAAAGTGACAGTTTCAACTTGAATGATCGTATGTTTTCATAATACTGAGTGACAACTTTTTTGCGGCCCTGCAACTTTTGTTAAGATTATTGAGATGCTGTGTAATATCCACCATAAAGGCAAGATCCTGCACCCATTCTAGGCATTTAAGTTCCTTTACTGGGTTGCCCTTTTTCTCCATGAACTGTCCAATTTCCTCTCTTAATTCAAAGAAGCGCTTGAGTACGGTACCTCGGCTTAACCACCGTACTTCAGTGTGGTATGGCAGGCCAGCTGGAATGTCATTATCACTGAGAAAACAGTCAAACTGACGGTGATTCAAACCTCGTGCTCTAATGAAATTTACAGTTTGCACAACCACACTCATAACATGATCCATTTTTAGTGTTTTGCAGCACAACGCTTCCTGATGCAAAATACAATGAAATGTCCAAAAGTCTTGTCCTCCATTCGTGGCCTGCACTTTCTCTCTGAACTTTGTTGCAACACCTGCCTTTCTCCCAACCATTGATGGGGCGCCATCTGTAGCCAAGCTGACAGCATGGGACCAGTCCACTCCGGCCTTGTCCAGCACTCTAATGAGAGAGCTGAAGATGTCATTTGGTGTTGTAGTGTCCTTCATAGGCACCATCTCAAGGAACTCCTCAGTGATGGCCAAAGTCTCATCAACACCACGAATAAATATGGCCAGTTGAGCAACATCTGTAACATCGGTGCTCTCATCAATTGCAACTGAAAATGCAATAAATCACTTGATTTTGTCATTCATTTGCCGGCCCAAGTCTCCTGAGAGATCTTCAACCTTATCTGCAACAGTGTTCCTTGATAGACTAATGTTGGCAAAGGCAGGTCTCTTTTCAGGGCACACAACTTCTGCAGCCTTCAGCATGCATGTTTTCACGAACTCACCATCAGAAAATGGCTTGGATGCTTGCACCAACTCGTTAGCAATAAGGTAGCTAGCTTTCACTGCTGCATCACTGACCTCACGGCTGCGAGTAAATGCAGACTGCTGTTTTCTTCAGACCAGTTAATAATTCGTTTATCTTCTCTTTTCTTTTTGTCCTTGCAAATGGTGATATTTTTCGTCATGATGAGTCTCATAGTGGCGCCGAATATTATATTCTTTGAGCACTGAAACTTGTTGATTACATACCAAGCACACTGGTTTTGTATTCACCTCTGTGAATAAATAATACTGAGTCCATTTTTCCTGGAAAACTCTGCACTCTGTGTCCACTTTTCTTCTTTTTGACAAAGACATTTTGGTAATGGGGGTGTCAGTCGAATTTCTCGGACCATGCAAGATAAGACGCTGGCGTGAAAGAAGTGACTACCAGACTGCCCAAGTTATGTGCAGCAGCAGCAGCAGTAACAGCTCATGTTGGGGCAATCGTCGATAAACTCGTACGTGTATGGAACAGGGATCGCCGTACGGAAAAAGATCAGACTACACTCGAATCACAGAACGCAGTTCCGATTTTTTTTTTTCTTTTTTTGAGAGCGATGTTGAGATTATGCTACATGGTACAGGCATTATGATACATAGTACGTACAAAGACCCTCATTTATGATACATGTACCATAATTAAGGTGCGCATGGCAACCCTGCCGCCAGCTCAAGGTGTCAGTGAGTGAAGCTATCTAGCGATGTGATTGGTGGAAACTAAGTTTTGATCTAAACTTGGCTGCAAAGTGCTTAAATGAATAAACAAATTGGTAAATAAATAGATAAATAAATAAGAAACGAATTAAAAAATATATAAGTAGATGAATGAATGAATGAATAGATAACTAGGTGAATAAATAAAGAAATAATAAATAGAAAAAAATTTGACAAATAAAATGACAAATAAATAAAAATACTGTATTGTGAGGTGTGTGTGTGTGTGTGTGCATGTTTGTTTTTTGTTTGTGTGTACGCGCACACATTCATCAGCAGTTCATATATGAAGAGAGAGAAAGAGAAATCATATCCTGAAAATTAAAATTAGATTCTGATACTCTATTTAATTTGCATCAAAATTAAAAAGCAAATATGATGATGAAAGTTTGATTTGATCTTTAGGTCTTTTTTTTTACAATCGGGCGTGCGGATAGTTGGGTACACGACGGTTATAGAATCTGTACAGAGTTCACTTGAATTTCATAAAACTATATAATTACATAATCAGTAGGCTAGCTCTAACAATGCAGTTTATATTTTGAAAAATCAGTAGACAACTTAAGTTAACGTATACACAACTTTCAACGTCATATATATATATATATATATATATATATATATATATATATATATATATATATATATATATATATATATATATATATATATATATATATATATATATATATATATATATATATATATATATATATATATATATATGTATATATATATATATATATATATATATATATATATATATATATATATATATATATATATATATTATATATATATATATATATATATATATATATATATATATATATATATATATATATATATATATATATATATATATATATATATATATATATATATATATATATATATATATATATATATATATATATATATATATATATATATATATATATACATATATATATATATATATATATATATATATATATATATATATATATATATATATATATATATATATATATATATATATATATATATATATATATATATATATATATATATATATATATATATATATATATGTGTGTGTGTGTGTGTGTGTGTGTGTATATATATATATATATATATATATATATATATATATATATATATATATATATATATATATATATATATATATATATATATATATATATATATATATATATATATATATATATATATATATATATATATATGTGTATATATATATATATATATATATATATATATATATATATATATATATATATATATATATATATATATATATATATATATAATTTTTTTTTTACATCCTCAGAAATTTATTCCCTACAAGTCCTGGGCCGGATTAAACCATCTCGCGGGCCGTATGTTTGACACCCCTGCTCTAGGGATTATAGTCTATTGGCTCTGAAGATTCAAAGAAAGCAAGAAACAAGTACAAAATGCGCCGAAGTCTCTTCGGCACAATCGAGTCTTCTGTACAGCGTATAATCCGAGCCATCTTTCAATGGACTCGTTATATTGCTGTCTGAGCCGCGGCCCATGAAACTTTAACCACGGCCCTGTGGTGGCATGTCCTACATCGTTGGCAGACGTACGATTATGGCTAAATTTAAACTTAGATAAGTAAAAAACTGCTGAGGCTAGAGGGCTGCATTTTGGTATGTTTGATGATTGGAGAGTGGATGATCCACAGACCAATTTTCAGCCCTCTAGCCTCAGTAGTTTTAAGATCCGAGGGCGGCTAGAAAAGTGCGGACAGAAAAAAGTGCGGACAGAAGAAGTTCGGACGGACAGACAAAGCCGACACAATAGTGTTCTTTTACAGAAAACTAAAAAGCAGATTTGACACTTAACAGAAACGCAGTGAACTACTGTACACAGACAGATTTTCACTTCTAGTCAGAAGGCTTATCTTTTTCCAGTTATATCTTATATAAATTCGGCATCCCGTTTCAAACGGATCAACCTTAATCCTTACCTGTGTCTATCTACGGTAGTCAATGTTTTAGGCTTATATTCATTGGAAAAGACGGTGTTGGCGT